>JAAGNO010000699.1:0-29250 GCA_033439905.1 Ceryle rudis | reverse complement strand
CCAGTGAGAGACGTCACTAGGGTAAAGAGTTCCCCCATTTTCTAAACGGGAAGTTGAACTCTAGTTTCCTTCCCATGGTCCTTCCCATGCTGGCAAAGAGTTTTGAATTGCGTGCCATAAAATATTTGACTGCATTCCCAACCCCATAGCAAATTAACATAAACCATAATTCTAAATGGCTACATAAATCTAAATCTTTCACCTTAAACCGTAATGATCTTCTCATTTTCACAGAGGTGGTTCAGACACTACTGCCATCACACCAGGATCCAAGCACCTCGCTGTTTCCCACATCCGAAAGACTACCATCTGTGGAAAGTGCATGGATTCTTCCTCCATTTTCTGTTTCGCAAGAGATTCAGAACACAACCACAGGTAAAAATGTTACTTCAATGTTCTTCTGAACATGGCTGTCCTCCACATTTTTATCCACCTCACAAGGTATCTCTGGTTTCCCATGCTAGAACCCATACAGTCTCCTTTAACTATTACGACCTAAAGATTCACATCCTTCTGAATTCATCCCTCCCTATTATTTACATTAGGTAACACATAAGGAGAGGATAAGATTAGGGCATGATTTTACTCAGTCTTGCAAATTGGTCCCCATCCAAAGGGCAGAAACCACAAATAAGTGGCATCCAGAAAACAGCAGAAAGAAAGGAACAATTTTGTCACAGGTTGCAGGAACTCCATTGTCTTTGTCTTCTCCCTTCCATTAGTGTGCCAGCAAACTTGACCTAACAGTCACAGAGAAGATTTCCTTTCTAACTTCTCACTACACTTCATCACCCTACAGCTTACATGGTGTCCACTCCCATACTCACAGGAGCTCCTCAGCTTGGGAAGATGAAAGTAATTCTGTCCTAGGCACTGTGTCTGCAACCTTCAGAAGGTGGGTGATGCTGAGACACCCAGAGCTTGCCCAGTTAACCTGGAATTAGTCTTGATGCTAAGCAGAGCTCAGTAGTATAAAGAAAAAAGAAAAAAAGACATCATCCTAAAATCTCCGAACAAAAAAATTCCATTATTAGTGTTGTAAATAGAAGATAAACCAACATGCTTTAATAATTACCTCATACATGAGCTCCATTTCAGAACCTGATGATGGAGCACTCAGATATCAAGCCTGAGACCAACTCTTGGCAGAGTTAAGAGTTGTTAACTTCAAGAATTGGATCTTTTTCCCAAGAGGACACTTCATGTGGAAACATCATCATAAGCTTCTGCACTTACTGAGGACCTCAGCTTGGGCTAGCACACTGCCAGGAGTTCCTGCAAATTGAATGTTGGGAATAAAGGCAAATAAAGGTAACAGCTGATGACAGTCCTGCTCATGAGATATCTGTGCTTGTCTGATAGGTAAAGTATCACAGCACCAGGCAGTACTGGTAGCTTCAAGCTGTAATCTGAACTCTGATTTTAGTAGCCCATCCAATCATACAAGGAAAGGCCTTGAAGTTTACATAAGCTTTCTATAACACAAAATAAAAGCCAAAATATTCAAGCAAGAACTTTACAGTAACAGGAAGGAACGCTGCTTATTCTGATATTTAAAACATTAGAAAGAGATGTTCTTACTGCCACCGTGAAGTAAATGCATCACCTGAGAGGCAGATTGTGATATTTCTGTGTAAAAGTTACTAGAATAAGACACTATTGTTTGGGAAGGTACCATAAAAGACCTAAAATGTGAGACTAGAAAGAACAGTGCTGTGCCTATTTCCAGCTCTTTGAATAAGTGTATATCTAGATATGCTTAAGGAAATTAAGTTGTTAAGATTAATCAAACACAACACTTTACTGTCATAAACTTCAGTTTCAGCAGAAGTGAGGCAAGTCCCGAATTTCCCTTAACAGTTCTCAGCATCTGCCATTGTCATTTGCAGGTCAGAGGCAGTATAAGGTGACAGGTACACTGGTCACTGAAAAAGCTGTCACCTCCCCCCCCCCAGCTAAAAAAGGACAGCAGCTGGAGTGGCTTGCTTCTGATTTATGAGCCATTAGCAACCAGTTATTGCACAGTGTAAAGCAGATTTAAAGATATTTTGTCCTATGTTTCCTGTATCTTAACTTTGAATTAAGACTAAATTTTAAACTTGAACCTTTTTAATATCTTTTTAAGATTATCCTCTGACTGTACGTTGAATTGCTCTTGTTAGCGTTAGGTTTGGAGGAAAAAAAAATACAGATTAAACAGAAGAGTGCTTTACTGGATTTAGAGAGTCACCATCCAGTCTGTCTCCCAAGGTCTAGTATGTGATCCCCATTTAAGGATGCTACAGAAACTCTAGATTACCATCTTAATGCAGCCAGACAAAGGGTGGGGTTTTTTTGTTGGGGTTTTCTTTTTGGGTTTGGTTGGGTTTGGTTTGGTTTTTTTTAAAGAAATCTTCAAATCATCTTCCAAAATGATACTGTAGCTAAGTGGTTGCGCTCAGCTACTCAGTTCACAGGAAAGAATGATTTGCAGTGTCCATCACAAAGGGAAATAATGTAAGAAAAGCAGCAGCTAGTTCTGTTGAACCTAAATAAAATCCTTAAGTACTGTTTCTCAAGAAGGAGTCTAGAGGACATGTAGCACTTCTCTTCTGAGAAGTGGCAGATGTAACAAGGGGAGACACCATAAAACTGCATCTCAGGAGGTTCGGACACGAGGAAAACTTCCACTTGGGGGGGTAAAGCAGCAGTGGAACAAGAGAGGCTTGGAACCCTTTATACTCAGAAAATTAAGACTCAGCTAGCAAAGCCATGCTTGATCTCATTCCATCTTGGCTAAAGCTCTGCTTTGAGCAGGTTAGTTAGATGGCCTCCAGAGGTCCTGTCTAGCCAACACATTCCATAATCCTATGACACTACCAAAATTTGCTATTTTTCACTATAAGATAGCTATTTTTTTTTTCCTCACAATTCTTTCCTTTTCTCTCTTCTTTCTAAGGGCAAGCTAACGCTTCCCCAAAAGTTGTTCATTCCATTAAATTCCTAACAGCAACTATTGGGTGTCTCCTCTTTTTTCTCGTATCTGCCAACACATTCTATGATGAGGAAGATGGCAAATCCACTCAGTTGTCTCTACAAATCATTCCAGCTGACGGCTCCCCATCAGGACCAGAAAGCTGGCTGCAATTCAGCACCACTCAGCAAACCATGCATGGCTATCCCCTTGACATCGGTTTCCAGTACTCACCTCAGGAGTTTGTGCTGTCTGCCACAGATGCAGGAAGACTGACTATATGGGAATCCTTCACCACTGAGCTTCTGAAGCCCACCAATGTACCGTGCCACCTTTACACTGTCAGAACAAAGAACAGCTACTACTCTTTCCTGAGAGAGAGAAAGGATTAGCTTATTTCTAGAGAAGCTCTCCCGCTATTTAAACTCCAGCAGTCCCCAAAACATCACAGTGACTGCTCTCAAACCTGAGTCCACAGTAATCTCATGGTATAACAGTTCTCTGGGCACAAGTGCCAACAGATCTTCCAGCTGGTGCACAAAAGATGAAATCCAGGAAACTCTGGAGAAATTGAGAGTGCCAGGTGAGTCTGTCAGCCCATACTTTATCCAAGCAATGCTGCCAGAATACAAAATTGATATAACTTTCAACATTTCATATGATGAAGTCTGCTTTCCCACTACAAAGCCATTCAATGGGTCTTCCAACAGTACCGTGCCCACACTCCAAGACAAGAATGACTCCACAATTAGGAAGACCCCATCTGCCTTACTGAGCAGTCTTTGTCACTGTTGGGGTGGTTCTCATAATATTGGTTTACTGGTTTTGCAAGTATCACAGGAAGATTCCTGGATCACAGTCCGTGATGTTTCAGAGAAACTCTCCGTTGAGCCACACTGATGTGGAACTGGATGTCCTGAAACCTCGCAAAGCACCTGTACACGAGTGCAGGGCTTCACCTTCACCTCAGCTATGGATACCACTATCAGTATCACTCACCTCCCAAGAGCAGTATTTTGGGTCAGTAAGACTGCCTCACATCATACCATCTTCCCAGCCACCAAAATACCAACTCCCTCCCCCTTATCAAGGGGGTAGGACTACTCAGAACGACCAGGGCAATATCCAGAGACTTAAGATCTTCTAAGTGGTATTAAGAGCAAATCTACAAAAAGATACATTGTTCTAGAAAGTACTACCTTTAATACTCAGAAAAAAAGTTCTAAGTGATAGTGATTTTATCAGTTTTCAATTTCAAAACAGAACACGGCCAACCTATGCCTGACAAAAAGACAGTACCAAAATCAGAACTCTGAAACCAAGTACTAGAACAAAACACCAAGCGCGTAAAGGAATCTATAGATAAAGCGGGCAGTGTGACAAGAAGCCTGCACAAGTCAGAACAAGAAAATGTATACCAAGCTGATGTTGGTGGGACTGAGGAGTCACAGCCAGTGCTGACTAAATCTAACTGTTATGACTCCCTAATTCACAAACACGCACTTTATCTAAAGTCGGAACCATCAGAGCACAAAACACGATGCTTCCATTGAGATTCAAGGTGCTCAACAACCCTGAGTCCCTGTCATCCTGGAATTTGAGATCCGTATTTTTAAAAAAGGCACCCAGCAACTGTCCCCCTTCTCATGGGTGACATTGTCTCTCTCCTCAATCTTTCAAAGCTTTTTTTGGTGATTCTATTAAATACATCATATGTAGCATTTATAATGGCAACAGTAGCTACTTAACATGAAACTTTTCCAAGTAGCTAATTGTGTAATGCACTCTAATGCAACTGAGAGTTACAGGCTTGCTTTCTTACAGTAGAACTGGCTCTTGTCTGCTTCCACCCCTAACAGTTCAAAGACCGTAGGGAAGAGAATGCGTACAAGAATTTCTAAAAGCTTTTAAACTGGAAGGATTTCAAAACATTTGAACAGAGTGACATATATAAATTTTAATACATAATTATGGATTAAACTACATAGTCCATAACTTCCAATTTTAAACTCTGTACTGTTTTAGAACAGAGAAAAATCTTCCTTGCACCTGAAAGCACAGTGGGAAACAGGACTAAAGTACCACCAGTACCAGCACACAGAAAGGACAGGAGACACACACAGAATGCCCTTTCCAGAACTGCCCCAGGACTTTACAGAGAAGGCAGATTGCCAAAGAGCCTCAGATGCCACTGACAAGTCTGGAGACGTAGTTTCACTAAGGTGTCTAGAAAAAAAAAGATCTTGCAGGGCAACTCCCCTGTCATGGTGTGTTCTTGCTGATAGGGTACGTAGCAGCCACCTACTGTTTTGATGAACTCTGAGCAGAAGGTAGAGAAGCCACCCTGTATACAGGGTAGCCCAAGCACCACAAACGCTGCTTCAGCACAGTGAGCTGACACTAGGGAGCAGCAAGTTAGCCTAAGAATAGCTTCAGCAGGCTAAAGGGCCCAAGCACAAATGTATACTCTTACGGTAAGGAAACAAGGCAGAACTAGATCCGGTTTGGGAGCAAGCTGCTGACCAGGCCAAACGGAAGCCAGCCCAGAGACAGATGTAGGAACAGTCCCCAACCAGGAGATGAGTGGTCCTCTTTTATACTCTTGTGCGGATTGCTTGCAAACAAAAGGATACCAGCATGACATACCAGCGCAGGTCCCTGCAGCCTCTGCTTGCTTTCCTTCTCTCCAAACTTAAGATTCACACCAGAGCAATCCCAACAACAGTACTGCTCAACCAGCCATGGCATAAAAAGAGAATGTGAACTGGCCCTAAGTGTATCAGGAGCTGCAGGACCAAAAGATTTGGACAGATTAAACGATATTTGTGTACTTTGTACATGTACAAACAGAAGCCGGGTACAATGTATTTGTAGGCGCAAATGAATGACATACACTAATTAGCTGTACATGTTGCTTATGTGTTATGTTCCTTTTTTGGGGCAACAGCAGTTGCTCTGAATGTGACAGCAGCAATGGGACTTACATCTGGTATGAAAGAGCAGCACTTGCCTGTGTTTACAATGCTGAGTAACTTTTTGGATGAATACAGATCCCTCTAGATGATTACCTCAATACCTTCCTGAAGTCATCCAGCTATAAAGCAGCTCTAAATTTTGATGTAAAAGTCAAAGCAGGAGTAATTTGCTGTAGTCAACAGTCTAGACATAAGATTAGTAAAATACAAATTTGAAGTATCACTGCAGAAAATATCAGCCTTTGTAATATCTCATGTCTCAGTAAAACTCTAAAACATTTGGGATACAAGCCCACAGCCAACCACCTTGGAGAACCTGGCCCCATTTTATTCACTTCAGTCTTACCTGGCAGATGTTCCAAAAGGGGAAACTGTAGTTAGTAAACAAGCTAAACTAATGCATATTTTAATAGCAGGTGCAGATTGTTTCTTTACCTCTAACAAAGTATTTAATTCCTGTGCATATTTAATGACTGCAGCTGAATGTTAATGGCAGATCAGGAGATGCAATACATGTAATTTCCCAAGGAACGGGATAAACTTTTCAGTTACACTCCTCTAGACTAGCAACAAATTGCAGAAAGCTGCTATCTCCATGCTCCCTTGGTTCCAGACATTAAAACTCCTTTAGTAAGCAAAAGAAATATCCAGGCTGATATGCAGTACATGGTCATTAAAAAAAACCCAGAAACTTATGAGAAACACTTATTCCATGGTAGTTTTTCTCCATCAGAACACTCCAGACAGAATACCAAGAGATGTGGTGATGCAGGGCATTCTATTTTCAATTAAGTAGTGAAAATAAGTCTTCAGACTACAGGGTCTCCAAGAACTACACGCTACTTCTGTAAAAGGTACCTGAATTTTAGGACATGATAAAAAAATTATTGTGCAAATACTCTTTAATCTGTAAAGATGGTTCTAAAATAATTTAACAGAAAACATTTGCATCGCAGTGGCTAAATAATCGCCTTGAAACTATACGTGGTACTTCAACACAGCTGAAGAAAGGACTGAGCTACCAATGTAAACAAAGAGGACTCGCATGGTATTGTGTTCAGATCTGGTCATCACAAACTACGGTATTTATAGTTTCAGGTGAAGAAATCTAAATATTTTAATTTAGTTTTGGAAAAGCTCACAAAGATGTGTCTTAACTTAAACTGTAACATACCGAATCTGAGAGACATTCAGTTGCTTACGCAAGGTAGAATAAAGCAATGGATGCAGAGCAGAGGAAGGCTGATATACTTGCAGAGTTTAGCTATCCATCTTTCCTTACCCCACTCAAGCTGACCCATTTGGAAGCCAACCCAAAATCTCACAAGGGATTAGATCATGGACATGGGCGAGAGTTCTCCTGTTTGAGAACTCTACCCTCCATTAAGAGGACAAAAAAGTTTTACTGAAACTTAGATCACCTAACTTGTAATTTCACAGCTGTTAATATTCAGAGTATGTCTCCCCATGATACTCAACACCTTAGACCTGAAACCATAGGTGTCTCAGAGGACATTTCATCAAAAAAATAATGTCATTATTAGCAAAAATTTTATTTCCTTTTGCATACAAAGACTCAACTCCAGCAGAACAACCCGGAAAGCTTTGCTTTCTAAAGATCATTTCTCATCAATTTTTAAGTCCTTAACCCAACAATTTTTATCTGTAAAACCACTCACTCTCCCACCCCTTAGCTGAAAAAAATACCAGCATTTTCTCAGTGCAGTGACTAGGTACTCAGTGTGCAGTCTCTCATAATTCTGGACTCCTGAGGAAGTTTCATATAAATAAAAATATTCATGAACCAGAAATAACAGTATTTTAATGTTGTTAGTTATCAATTATGTGCTTTTTTTCCTAAAATGGTCATCACTGATTTTGAAATATGAAATGATACTCACAGGAAAGGACTTAAAACTCTGACATTTTTGTTTACTTGATTTAGCCCACGGCAGTACAGGTTGTCTTCATCCTACAAACATGACTTCAGGACAGCTCCTATTTGCACACTATTCATTTAATGCACTAGGTTGATTTCGTATTTCATAGCAAAAATAAGAATAGAAAAATGTAAAAACCAATCAAAACAGATCTATACAACTGTACTGAAATAGTACCAATATCAATTCCAGCATTAATTATTTTTGCAATTCAGCCAAGTCTTGTCCAAAGAAAAAAATTCATCATCACTGCCGGCCTGCTTTTCCATTTTCTGTCGTTTCCATTCTGAAATGCAAGACAACAACTGGTAAGGCTCGTTATTGAAAATATGATCAACAGCTTAAGAAAAAAACTTAAATATTTTTTAGCATTTTTTACTTCACTAACCATCCCATCCCTCTGCCTCCACCACACACAATCTTATCTCCTCTTAATACTACATTAAGCAGCAAGCAGTACCTCAAGAAAAGGTTTCCACAAGGAAATTTTCCAGCAGCGACCATGAAAAGCTACTCGTGATCAACCTCACCAACAGCAAAAAGCCCATATTCATGGGACTACAGACAATTTCTAAAATCTGTGTTTCAGCAGATTGCTTCAAGGTCTTCATTTTCACACTTCTTACACTGATCATTGACTACCATGATCTTATTTACTTAAAATGAGGTTGGGTTGGTTTTCTGGTACTTTTTGATAGAAGAAGACTATTATCAACTTAATTACAGCATAAGGTTCAACCAATCTATCAACAGTATTGTTATATTAGCTGCTCCTTTGGAAGCTACAGCAAGAAACAGACTGGCACAAGAAATCTCAACTTCGCTGCAGTTTAATCCCCTGAAGTTTAAAAGTTATGCTGCCAGGACAATCTCTAAAGCACAGCAAAGACCACTTATCAGCCTTTGGCTTTGCTCAGCACAGATGCAAACAACTAAAAAGGAAACACTACTGTAGTTGGTTCCATCAATACTGAGACTCAAAGGAAGGTATATTTATATATTTTAATCCTCAAAAGAGTAACGAGTCTTCTTCATGCTGTAGCCGACGTATTCCTCCATACCAACTATTGCTAAGATATTTGTAGTGATGCATCTACTGATACAAACCCATTTTCTTCTTTCAGATGTTGATATAGCTCAGCTTTATTGTTGACAGAGTTCAAACGACCAATAAATTCCTGGTGTTTCCTAGAGTTGGCAGTATTAATCCTGTTGCTCCATAGAGACAGCAAGGACATGGGCCCTAAATTGCAAGTAAAAAGAAAACATGAACACCATTATAAAGGCTTAGGTGAAGTTACAGACTATGGGAGCACAACATATTAAACCCACTAATTTTAAATAACTTTATAATAGAGGCCAAATAATTACAAACTATACGAAGTGTTAACAGCTGATTAGTTACTTCACTGACTTTGCTTCAAATGCAGGATCCGAACATCAGCTCGGCCGTTGTGACAGATGATAATCACTCACACCACGGACATGTGATTATCATCTATCAGCCAGTGGTAAGTGCCCATTCTGACTACTATAGTGCTTAGATATGCTGATATTGATTAGTCAGTAGGAGACAGACATTTCTGATATCTGTCCTTAAATAGCATTCTGACAGAGTAGCTCAAACAGCACCAGGAGAAATTTATCCAACCCCCTGTCAACTCAAGTGCGTATCAGCAGGCCCACACAGCACCTTGGTATCTCTCTTTACATAGACCCCTTGAGGTTACATATTTATCAAGAATTTCTCAACCCAGAGCTTTTCATTAATTATCCTCACTGACTTAGCTTTAATCCAAGAAGAGTCATCTAATTACTTTAGACGATACAGACTGATAAAACAACTTCTGTCTTTCAAAGAAAAAAGCCTGTTGCAGTTCTTCTGGTTTACCTTTTGCCTTTTCAACTGTGGGCATTTCATCCATTGCAATAAGAGGCTTTTTGTTGGGTGGCTCAGGCGAATCAGGGGAATCTTTGATAACTTCAGCTTCTGCTAGTTCTTCTTTTTCACGATCCAAAAGACCTTTTAACCTTTTTGAGAGGGGGGGGGGGAAAAAAAAAAAACATGCTGGAGCAGCTCATATGATTCTCAATCCCATTCTGTACTCTTCAGAGTTTTATGTGACCTGTATCATATGAAAATTTCTTTTGATCCCTTGGAATGGGTGGAAAAACAATAGGGAAGACTAGCTAGATAATCCTCTGGATAAAGCCTTAAGTAAAGGGAAGGATCTTAAAATATAGTTTCACTTGAATTAGTAGTATTGATATTGTAGTTGTGGGGACAGCCAATCATTCAAACTAAGTAACAACAAATATACAAACCCCATACAATTTCCTATTACCTTTTCTATGTGAATTCAGACCTATCGTACACCAAATCCTTTTTATCTCAGTCCACATGGGAAAGTAAAAGCAATTGTAGGAATGGATTTGATCACACACAGAAAGGCATGAAAGGTCATCAGCATGGTGACAGTAATGCGGATGAAAAGGTCCTCCAATCCTAAATGATCGTAGCATCCACAAAACATGGAAATTAAGCTTACTACCATGAGAGTTTTGTGATCTCTTTAGAAGAATAGTTTGAAAGATGGGAAACAGAAAAGACTTGATAGGTGCTTATTAGACAAGTTACAATAACAAGGATCATGGGCAGTAGGTATACGGACAATCAATGCTGATGTTCAACTAAAGAGCCACATCAATCTGGATAGGTTATCTACCTGAACACTATTTTCTCTTGAGTTGTAGATAGTTTAATCGTGTCTTAAGTTTTTAGTCAAGCTTTGTATTTCTATCAAGCATTTTAATGTCTAACAGGTGCTGTTACAATAAAAATCCAATAGTAGTTACTCCACAAGCTGCAAAGTGGTCAAAGCCTTATCCAAGGACCATATTGCTTTCAAAATATGTTAATTTGAAAAGCC
Organism: Ceryle rudis; assembly: GCA_033439905.1. Taxonomy (NCBI): domain Eukaryota; kingdom Metazoa; phylum Chordata; class Aves; order Coraciiformes; family Cerylidae; genus Ceryle; species Ceryle rudis. The sequence goes on along the minus strand of JAAGNO010000699.1, from coordinate 18,452 downwards.
TGAGAAGCCAGCACTAATTAAATGACCATTTCCCAAGGTTAGTATTGGTGACACTAAAAACCTGGGGATCCAGTAGTAGCAAGCTAAGGTTACAATGAACACGTCAAACTGAAACCTCCAACAGTTTCACCACAACTCCCCTCCCCTTTGAAGTAGGGAAGGACAAAAATTACTGTTTCACTTTAGAAAAATCTACCTTTCTGATTCTTGCCATGGCTTATCTGATTCATAGTCTTTGCCCAACTTCTCCGACTTGTCTTCCTTATCTTCTCTCTTTCTGCCTCGTTTCTTGCGCTCCTCTTCTTCTGGGGGTTTGCTTCTGCAAGCCATCAAACATTCCAAGACTCGTTGGTGTTTATCTGAGTTGCTTATGTGTGCTCGTACAAGGGTCTCCAATTCATTCCACATAATCCGGTACTGTTCATCTCTAAGCAAGGTCAGAAAAAAAGAGATTACGTACAGGATCACCTAGAACTTGAAACATTTGAATAAAACAAGATTAAAAAACCAGACCTCAATAAAAAAAAAAAACCACAAACCCTGACCAGAAATAACTCTGAACAGATTCTCCGTCCTTTTGAACTGGCATTCTGTCCACCTGGGATTACTCCATCCTTGAAACTTCAAGCCATATTGCATGTAACATTTCCCAGTTAAGAACCAGAGTTAAGTATCAATTAAAACCAACTATGGGCACTGAAATCAGGTTCTTAACTTCCACAAGATCTCACTGCCTGAAGGCACTACTGAACCCTCTTGGCTGTCTGGTAACTATGCAATGTCAGGATATGTAGAGGGCCATTCATATACTAATATGCAAATTAATTATTTAATTCCTTGGATAAAAATTTAGAAAGAATTGCACCATGCTACAGTAAATAGCTTCCAGTCATATGGACAAAGCTGTAGATGAATTTATTTGCAGTCAGTTCTTGGAAATAAAATACACACATCACAACAACTGATTTATCAGGATATTCTATACTTGTTTTAAAGGAGTAACCCATATTTTAAGTAACTGTTTCAAAAGGATTTAACTACTCTAACCCAATTTTAAAGTTTTGTTCATTTATAACAGGGTCAAGTTTTCCTTAACTTGAAATTACTCTGCTTTCTGCCCTAGCGTGTATCAATCTCTCACCTTTCTTGATGCTTATCTTTGCTTTCATATTTTTTAAAATACTTACAATTCTTCAGGAATAAAGTGATGTATTTTTTTCCTAAAGTACAGCACTATCGGTACTACAACAGCCCCTAAATGGCGCAACAAAATATTCACAGAATTTGTTTTGCATATATACAGCATTTAGTTTACTAGGTATTCCCTCTGGCCACATGTTTAAAATCTGGTATGAAAACAGTGTCAAAAAGAATATTTCTGAAAAGAAGTCCAGCATCAACAAAAGGAGATATGCATGTAACCTTTTTGGACCCTTTCCTCTTGTACCAACTGTTGAAATTGGCAGTGGATCATTTTTCCTCTCCATGTCTACTAAATTGTATATTGTTTTTTGACAATTCAGAACGTCCTCATCAGTCATTGCTTCTTTTACAATCACACTGGCTAATGGCACTACCTGCAAGACAAAACACAAGTCAACAACAAGAAAATCTGCGTATGTAGCAGGAGAGAAACAGGAAGAAAGAAATCAAAGGCAATGGAATAACATGCAACAAAAACACTCTTATCCTCAACTTAGTAATAACTCTGAGCAGGTATAAGTAGGTGCGTATTTTCTTTCTACAGCAGCACTGTAGCTGTCAGGTTCAAACACTCCACCCTATTTAGAAGGAATCCCAATATTTTTTTTATTGGAATTTTAATGTTAATACATTAAATACAGAATACTTAAGTGAAAATAAAGCTGAGAAGAAATTAACTTTGTGGTGATTTATCATAAAATAGTTAATATTTCATCAAGTGGCAAGGTAAAAATTGATCTAGAATAGAGTAAAAGGTTACAAATCCCAGGTTACTTACAGCTTGCATGTTGAAGATAGTAGTCTGAGAGATAATCATAGGCCAGTAACGAGTATGTTTCTCTAACTGATCTTTTGCACGTTCCAATGGAATTTCAAGACTTCCATCGATCTTATATCTGGGCTCTAGAAAAGGAGTTAATCGGTTTTCCCTCATAAATTCACCAAAATCCTAATGGTAACCAAACAAGATACAATTAGGCATTTCTCTAACAAAGTAACTTTCACTGAATGGATGAAACAGCATAGTCTTGCTTATTACTAACCCTTACCATCCCCACTGATAAATTTGACTCTAACAACCAGAGTCCTGTTTCTAGCTCTTAGATGTTTATTACTAAAGGTGAATACAAAAATGGTTGTATAAAAATACAGGTTAAAAAACTGATGCAAGGTTTTTGAGGAGAGGGCCTTCTGAAGCTGCAAGATATTTCACATATGCTACAAGTTTTATTTTGTTTTTCCAGAAGCAACTTCCGCTTGCTTACAACAAAGGATGTGTTGAAAAAAAAGGAAAAGGACCTAAAATGAACGCCATCTGATTGTCTGTTCCATATCCAGGGTTCAAAGCTGACTATTTATTGGACAAATCATTCACATGCAATCTATCCTTCTGACAGAAAGTCAGACATAGACCAGCCCACAGAAAAATCTTGCCAAGAAAAATGTTATTCTAGAATCAGTACAAAGTTTAGATACTCATAATGTGTAAGGAAGCAAGTACTTCCCTGATACGGAAAGGATTCTGTGAGGCAGATGATCTACTCTGTACTAAGTATGTATAAAGAAAAAACAGTTTGACCATGCAATCCACTCCAACTCTCCAGAAAATGTACCAAGGTTTCTTTTACACACCTATTATGCCACATCTCATCATCTGGGATAATCGATAACTTAAGAAAAAGAGAAAAGAATCTTACTGTAATCCGGTAGTCAGTGACTCTTCCACCACACCCTTCGCTAATTGACGGGGGGTCTTCTAGAATGGATCGTGAGCTGCTTAATACATGCAGAAAAATTTCTCCTCCGTGGCTGCTGAGCATGTGACTAATCACTTTAGAGCCAGATTTCCGTGGCTGTTCCAACAGAACTGAACGACCTGTTGGAAACGAGATCACTTATTAGTTAACTGTGTGCTGCAATTTTAAATTAAAAACAACTACATGTACACAATATGGGTTTATACCTAGCCAGTAACACTGATCCCATTAAATTTGTGTTTTCACCCAGCTGAATTAGAAACAGTTATCTCCTTTCAGCATTTACTCCATGTCTTTACACAGAATTTAGTGTTATACACTCTTAAATTTTGCAACAGAAAGATCAAAAAGCCTCTGTCCTGGACTAGCCAATCACTTTCTCTGGAGGACATGTATATTGTGTCAGGGCAGCTGGCTGGTTCTAATTATTACAGATTCTGTTGTATACTAAACTCATTTGGCCCTGCTACAGAAACTCTTTTATTAAAAGCAGCTTCTAAAAAAGTAACGAAATAACCTACTTGAGTATAAACTGATCTTTTGATACCATTTGTTACTGGATACTGGTTTTCAGACAGAAGTAAAACCACCTTTGTCTTATTTCCAGTAAAATACACTAAGCATAAAAGCGTGCATTCTCTACATAAGCTGTTATGAGAAAGCAAAAAATAGAAAAAAGCAGAGTGTTTATCTGAAATGTTATTAATTTTTGTTCTGATCAGTTTTATTAAACAAAATACCCATTCAGTATAAAAATCTCTAGAGAAAAATACATAAAACCACTGCTTAATAAAACCATTGCATATTTGTTTAGGCTTTCAAATGAGTGAAGAAAACATCCCATTAGAAGGATGTAAGGCAATTTTATTTGCAAACTGAAAAAAACACATGTAATTAACATTGACTACAAATTACTTGTTCAGAAGAAACAGCTTTGCCTTACCTTTAACATGTATCTAAATGGCAAGCTCTTATAGCAAGATTATTCATGACAATGGGCAAGATCTTGCAGATAAGCAAGAGAACTAAATCTAACCTGCCAATCCCAGTACACACAGGTATGTCTCCTTCAACTGACCAACACACTTAATTGATCATAATCCAGTTAAAAGAATTTTCTGAGGCTAAAAATCTGCTAAAAATCAGGCACAGACATAAATTGCTAGTATGTTGCAACAGTCAAGAGTAAGCATTGTGATTGAGTGCACTATTGCCTACTGCAAGCAGTGTTTCCTACTAAATAGCAGTAAGTGAAAAGCATTCTACATCTGAATTCAGGTAAGAACTATCACAATTCAATACTTTCTCCTTCTTTACATCTTTCCTCCCACCAAGTTTCAAAACACATTCCATTGGCCTCCGAGTACATTTAACAACTTTCTTATTTATGACATGCTAAAATTAAGTGCTCTATTCACAATATTAGCAATTAAAACATTAAATAATAAGCCAAGGAAACAATTTTACCATTAAGGAGAAAGTTAGTGAGGCATGAAGAAGGTCTGCTATTTACATCTACTGGTGAAATTCTGTATGCTCCAGTGCAATAGTGTAATTCTGAAAAATAAACGAGAAGAGAGTGGAGTTCCAAATACAGAAAAAACATCTTGCAAAATAAAGGAAAGGAAGAGTAGGAGGCTATTCTGCAATTGGAACTAAAGAGTCTGCCTCAAAGTGTGCTCATTTCACCATCTCCTTGCAATTGTTCCAGTACTCTCAACTCTGGAGAATCTAATACATTCCCAAACCCTATTTCCAGGGGATGCTCCAGTTCTTTATCCCCAAAATTATTTCACTCTAGTGTCACCTTTCTCTTATTTCTCTTACCTGTATTTTTGACCTGCTGGCTCAGAGTCAGTAGTCTACAGGGTGCATGAACCAAATGCCAGGTGGCTTCTGTGTTACCCCAAATCTTCCCTGTCTTTCTCTCCTACTCAGATTTAGCCAGAGATCTTTGCTCTACTCAGATTTGAAAGCTGATACGGAGAGACAAGTCCACCGATAGTAGCATTGCATATGTTTCATTTCCCAACAAAGCATTTTACTTAGCACTCTAAAGATTGCACTGAAGATAGTAACATTGATTTTCCCTTCTCCCCAAGACAAGAATTAAAACCAAAAGAGATTTATTGTCTCAAAGATACGTTAAAAAACACCACTGTAGAACTGACAAGGTACACTTGGTGCCCTGTGGGAGAGGTAAATAAGTACTGAACACTGTAGTCAAGGAACAGCTTCATAATACTTGGGAGGAAATTGAAAAGCGCCATCAAGAAAACCATTACTACCCTTCTCACCTCTTACACAACCCACTGATAGGTCAAGATCAGGAGAGCATTGTAAAGCAGGCTGCAGTCAGCAGCAAGGTTTATAGAACAGAAAAAAAAATATTAACAAGAAGCAAATCACCTTCTTGTTCAGATTCTTGTCAGAATACAGAGAACAGTGTGCAACACAGAATATCATTTTTTTAGGACACTGCGTTACCTACCCACGCTATTTGTTCGAGGAGTACACCATTTTAATGTTACAGTTTCTTTAAATGTGCCTTCTCTGCTGTTGCCACCTGTATGATTATCACCTGCAATATAAAGTAACAAGTGTGTCATCAGTCATTTCTTTATTACAGCAAAGAACTCAAGGTACAAAATATTTATAACACGGAGCAAACACAAAATATAACCTAATTTTACAATGATCTAACTTAAGCAAAAAAGTTTAGTAGCAGCAGCTGAAAAAATAACCTTTTGAAGTCATCAGCCATTGCATGTATTTTAAAGAACTTAATTCAGCTAACAAAATATCACAGCTTCAAAGCATGTTCCATAGGTTTGACTCAACATTTAGAAAATTATACTCTAACAATTTTTTTTCTTCTAAAATGTCTAAGACTTTAAGACAGTAGATTTTATTTTTCTACATGGAAAACCAGAAATCAGTACCCTTTACCCATCTGAGAGCTGATATTGATCTAAAGGCACATTTGACAAGTTGGGCTTTTCAGGGAAAGAAGCATTTGGTCTTATCATTTGGTATCTTTGCTATATCAGATTCTATCTGAACATCTCTCAACGTGTTTTATTGGCCCTAGATGTTTCTATCATTAAAATACTTTCACGTAACACCTCGCTGATAACTGCTCTGGCAGAAGCCATGTAAGGCCTTAACACAGACATTATCCGTACTCCTTAATAGATTAAACTACATTTCCACTAGTCATTTTTGTGATTCTTCCTGCTCTTTGACCCCCATTATCTCAGGAAAGAATTAATCGAGTTTTGCATGAAGTTTCAGAATTACAGTAGTCACTTAATATGCTCAAATCCATGACAACTAGGAGGAATGAGACCTACATCAACATTATGTAATATATTATGATTTAGTCTTTCCTGTCAGAAGTTTTACTTCATATCAAAGACTACTCATAAAAGATGACTGACCATGTAACTTGCCTTTTGGATGGGAGGAAGTCTGTGGACGTTGTCTACTTGGATTTAGTAAGGCTTTTGACACAGTCTCCCACAGCATTCTGCTGGCGAAACATGGTATAGACAAATGGATTCTTCACTGGGTTAAAAACTGTCTGGATAGCCATTCCCAGAGAGTTATGATTAGTAGGCTGAAATTGAGCTGGCTGCCAGGCACCAGTGGTGTCCCTCAGGGCTCAGGTTTGGGGCCGGTCTTGTTTGGAATTTTTGTCCATGACCTGGCCATGGGGATTGAGAGCACCCTCAGTAAGTTTGCAGATGACACCAAATTGTATGGGAGTGTTGATCTGCTCGAGGGCTGGAAGGCTCTGCAGAGGGACCTGGACAGGTTGGAGTCATGGGCCGAGGCCAATCATATGAGGTACAATGAGGCCAAGTGCCAGGTCCTGAATTTCAGTCACAACACTCCAGGCTTAGGGAGCAGTGGCTGGAGAGTTGCCCAGCAGAAAAGGACCTGGGGGTGCTGGTGGACAGCCAGCTTCATATGAGTCAGCAGTGGGCCCAGGGGGCTAAGAAGGCCAACAGGATCCTGGCTTGTATCAGGAATAGTGTGGCCAGCAGGAGAAGGGAAGCCCTTGTACTCAGCACTTGTGTGGCCTCCTCTCAAATACTGTGTCCAGTTCTGGGCCCCTCATTATAGGAAAGACACTGAGATGCTGGAATGTGTCCAGAGGAGAGCTACCGAGCTTGTGAGGGGTTTAGAGAACAAGTCATATGAGGAAAGGCTGAGGGAGCTGGGTATGTTTAGTTTGGAGAAGAGGAGGCAGAAGGGGGACCTCACTGCCCTCTACAACTACCTGAAAGGAGGTTGGCCTCTTCTCCTTAGTAACTACTGACAGAACCAGAGGAAATGGTCTGAAGTTGTGTCAGTTGGGGAAGGTGTAGGTTGGATATTAGGAAGAAATTCTTCACAAAGAGTGGTGAGTCACTGGAACAGCCTTCCCAGGGAGGTGGTTGAGTCACTCATCCTGAAGGTATTTAAGAAATGGGTAGACATGGTGCTTCAGGACATGCTCTAGGGGCAGGCATGTAGGGGATTATTTTGTGTGTTTTGTGTTTGAAGTCATGTTTGATCAGGGTATTTAGGTGTTTGGGGGTTTTTTAGGTTTTTTTTTTTGTTATGGGTATGGTTGGACTCTGATCTAGGAGGTCCTTTCCATCCACGTGATTCTGTGGTTGATTTGCTTACTAATCATGCAAGCAACATGCAAAAATGTTTGTTTGTTTTTCAGTTAAATTGAAATAGCTGGAATAATTTTAGAAAGTCTCTCAGAATATAAAAGCCAAACTTACTTAACCCCAAATTCTTTCGCAACATTTCACAGAAGATCAATGTAAATGAATTCCTACTTTCCTAGCATCACAGCTATTACAGGTGAAAGATTTATTTAAAAACAAATAAAAGAAACCAAAATTAAGATATAAGAAGAGACTTTTATTCTCAAAGTTCTGATGGAAAAAAAAAAATCAGAAGAGGAATCTCAGAGTTTGCTTTTGGCATTTACTATCCCACTTATTCCTTCAGGCAATAGGTATTGCAAAAAAAAAATTCTGAGACCTTGTAATAAAGTTTAATGTTTTCAACATGGTAACTCAAGTTCAGGTTAGTCTTAATTCACTACTATAACAACCTCTTTTTTTTCCCCCTCGATCTTTAATCACACACTAAAATATGGAGTACAGTACTTGTAAATGTTGAGGAGCCACCTCATTTTCCTCAAATTAATGGTAAACCCCTTAAGAGAAATCAAGCACAAACTTGCTGAAATGGCTACTTAGGGAGCATATGATTACAAACTTCAGAAAATAAATATCCACTCTTAAGTGTCATAAATTGCTAATTTATTAAATTCTCCACTTAGAAGTTAAACCATGATCAACTTTCTAATACACTTTAAAACTATATAATATAGCCCCGAATAGTAAAGCACCCATAGTAACCCAAATACCTACAGCCTATGTCTAGATAGGTGTATCATACACACATACTAAATCAGACTGAGCTTTTAATGGTACTAATCATATAACAAAAGTTACCATAAATGCAGTAAAGCATAAAAAAAAAGGCCTATACGAGCCTTAAAGGCTTCAGCACTGAAGAGGCACACAGTCTAAGGATTCCATAACACATTGGCACAGGCTCAGGGCTTTTTCACTGCTTTACACTAAGCACCACTACTTGAACTAAAGCATTTTGCCTAAGGCTTACAGTTGGGTTTTTCTAATCTCAGCTGAGTTATTAAAAATTCACTCCAGACGTAGGTAAGGTTTTCAGCTTTGCAAAAAAAGGATACTAGGTATTTCAACTACAACAAGAAAGCTCAAAAGTAACTACTGTCTTTTTCTAAGGAATTACTGTCATAAACAGGTCTATGGGACATGAGTGATGTCAACTATTATTACTTAACAGATTCAAAGTTAAATTGTGCAAGAAATAGTTTTCCACAAATACTCACAAGAGGTACTTTCTTCTGTAAAATCACTGCACATGTGCTCTCACCTACTTTTTATATCTCCCTAAGAAGCTGACATGACCCTCAAATCTTATACACATATCCTGAACATATGCAAAACATTGTCTGATGAATTTGACCTGTTTTTCATTGTTATAGCCTTATGACTATATTAAACTATGCCAGTAATGAATAAAGCTCCAATGCCATCATTACAAATAAAGTTCTTGGGTTGTATGGAATAACTGAAAATATGCCAATCGTGCCTGAAATTTATAACAATTTCAAGCTCACAACACTTCTTTTTGAATACTCCCCAGCAGAAGGACCAAAAGCCACTTAAAGGACTATTTCTACTTACCACTCTTTAAGAAGTCAACATGTGCCTCTTTGTGATGAAGAAGCTCCACATCATAGTTGGCTGATGTGTTAGCATGTTGTTCTTCCTTTAAAAGAAAAGGGTAGAAAGAATCAATACAGTTACTTCAGCTAAAGGTCACTGTTTTCATAAACAAATGATTCAACATTTACCTTTCACTCCAGAAGAAAACAAAGTCACCAAAGTGCATCAGACAACAACAAGATTGCAATGTTGAGGAAACTTTGCTCTCTGACCTGTTTGAAGATGCAGTCATTTGCTTTTCCTCTTTTCCCCTTTTTTTGAAACCCTGTGGTTTCCTCTGCATACAAACATCACAACAGGGTGCATAGTGTAAAATGTAGGTAAAAAATGGGCTTAATGACTTTTATGTTAAAGTTAAGGAAGCCTACAACATACTCAATACCACCAGCAGTTCCAACTTGCTGAGCAGCAACAGGCACTGCAGGATAGTGACAATTACTTTTCATAACTAAAAATAACACCCAAAAAACCAGACTTCAAACTTATTATCACTGTCTTGCACTTCAGATACATAAGAAGGGTACATGCAGCTGCAAGTCTGTAATTTAAAAAAAATGGGTGATTGTAAAGAGGACACTGCATCTTTAAACAGCTGCAGAGGACTAGCAAAAACAGAACAGTAACCTTGGTTATTTATTAAAAAAAGAAAATTAAAAACCACAGAGAACTCAACATAGTCTATTGCTATAAGGACAAAGGCAGAAGGGAGAGGCATACCAGCAGCACACAGGTCAGAAAGTTACAGACAAGGTATTTGCAAACTTAAGTCACACCTATGCCATGACCCATGTCAAAGTTCCATTAAAGCTGTGAAAATAATTTTTAGTTTCATGTTTTAACTTATAAAATCCATACAATATTGCTCATTTTCAAAGGTGCAAGTAATGAACTTGATGTATTTTTTTAAATGAGGAAAGTTTGTTTGCCCCTGCCCTTTGTTTGTTTGAATACTGATGCTTCTGTTTCAATTGTCTCCTGATGCCTGATTAAAAAATTACTGCAAACTTAATACTTGAAATTCTTAGTTGCACTGACTCCCAGTAGCCGTAAAAAAAATTAAAAATAATGACAAACAACTTTGAACAGAAAATGCTTAATTTAATCTCTTTCTCAACTAGATATATCCAAATACCCCTATTTCTGGTTTATGGATCTTCAAACTGGAAAACCTACTGGAAAACCTTTAGTCAAAACTCAGCTATTCGTTACAAACACCTTTATGTTGGGTGGGTATGATAATGAAACAGAGGAAAAAGAGACTCACTATGCCACTATAATGCACAAGGGTCAAGAATATCTAAACACAACTAGAAAAAGGCAAAAGAATCACAGACAAAGTAATCTGAAGCAGTAAGATTGTATTTATATCAAATAATACAAACAGAACTGAAATAACATTTGTATTGCTACATCAAAAATTGAGATTCAGCAATACAGTATTTTGTTCTGTGATCCTTCTTTACTTTTCTTTCCTCTTCTTTATTTTTACTAACCTGGTCACAGACATTGAATGTGGGCTAATAAAAAAACAAAACAGAAAATATGATATGGAGAGAAAAACAATGTAAAAGTTCAATTAAAATAAACATTAAAGTTTTCAAACAAATTTAGAAGCGATGCAGCTAGTTAACACAAAGCAAGACAATACTACCTTCATAGGAATGTTAGTTATTGTGGTTGAAGCCAGATCAAAGTGCTGTTGAACTAAAACATTCAGTTTTGTAGCCAGATGTCGTCCCGCACGGACACTGTGCACTTCACTGGTTAGAACAGGTGAAAGCTAAAATAGACAGAGTATAGAGTGTTAATGAATTAGGCTCAAGTACCATGCAACAGTATTATTTATTTGAAACTCTAAGATAAGCACATTTATACTGCTAAAATCGACTCGGGAAAACTACCACCCAAAAAACCACACCACTGGAAACTAAGAACAAAGAAGCAAAAATTATTTCTCACTCAGAATTCTGCAGTTTCGCCAACTGTTACAGTTGCAACAGATAGTCAAAAAAATTAGCAGTGTCCTAAAAGAATGAGTCATTAATTTTTAATACAAAGCATTAGTATTACAACTTGGGGAAGAAATCCTATTGATAGCAGATGTGGGTAGTTTTTCACTTTTACCCACTGAATAGCAGAACAAAGTAATTTTTATATGCCTACCTGTAAACACAACACCTGTGCACACAAGTGAAACAAGCAAGTCCTAAGATGTCCAACAAGGACACTTGGTTTAGGCTTTTGGAATAAATCAAGAACAAAAACACCAAAACAAAACTGTGATAAAGATCACTGTCTTACAGGGGAAAGTAGCAGTCAATTTATTCTTTTCTGCTTACTCGTTTTTTACAACTACAACCAAGTTTTGTAGAAAAGTATCTAAGGAAGGTAGCTATTAGCCATCTTTATAAAATAATATGCAGAACTAGATGTCTTTCACCTTAAGACTTTTTTCTTGTGTCTTTTCTTTATTACAGACAGCACATTAAAATACTGAGCAGACTGATGAAGAGTAGACTCGATTACAAAATATTGTATGTACTTTGTTTCAAACCACCACCATTAGACATAAGTCCACAGACCACACATACTTTTGTTACTGAACAACTGAGATGTTAATACACAGAATCATTTCTTATATGCATCCTTTCACCCTTTTGTAAAATAATCTTTAAAAGTACCTATAGGGTACTACGAGGATGTGGTAAACTTCAAGCATATTCTAAATTCCTACAATTACCCTTTCACTTGGAAGCAGATACACTTCCCAACGCTTCCCATTAAAAAGGCATTCTGTTTGCTAGCACTGGAACAACAGAATTTTTACACAAAAGCTCATTTTGGTTTTCTGAGAAAACCATTCAACCAGAGGACTAAAAACGCTAACATGAAACACGCAGTGCTGAAAAGTATCCACATCATTAAGTAACAGATATTTGGGAAAACAGCTTGTCAGCTAGCAACTTATGCTTGAATAGCAGGAAAGTTCTCAGTTAACCTATTCAGCACACCAAGTAGTCAACTTTTCCACTAGGTTCCTAAAAGTGCATTTCCATCTCAAGAAAACCAAACCCAAGGCTATTGTTTTATGGCACTGCTTCACAGAAGATGAAGTATGAATTATTAGTGCAAGAAATTTAAGTAATAAAATTTTAAAGAGGGGATACCATACACGCACAAAGACTACAGAACAAGTACACACTTTAGATTGCAATATGCAGGCTGTCAGCTTTTCGAAGAATTATCACCTGTACCTTTCCCTACACCTAACCACAGACCAGAGGCCCAAAATGGTATTGCTGAATACTTAATCTGCACTATTTTCTGTTTAACAGTTCCTAATCCTTGAACAAATTCTCATTTTAAGCTCCTTACCTCCTTTTTAGGACGATCTGAAACAAGGCTGTCTTCACCAACTGGGTAAGTGTGGATTAAGACCAATTCACATTTCTGAATCTGCATTAGACTGAATAATACACACGTTCTGTTTAGTCTACAATATGGCAGTTCTCATAAGATCCATCTGATTTCCAGAACATAGAATCATAAAGATTTATTACAACATACTGTTTCTGAAAACATTCTGTAGAAACTAACTTCATGATTTTCAAAAGGACATTTCAAAATAGGTTTTTATCGGAATAAGTGCAGTATTCCTAACTTTTCAGATGATATAACTCTGTGTTTCTTTTTGGACATATCAATGGAATAGAAACTTAACTGGTGTAACCTCTTCAGCTTCATCCAAGTGAAAACCAACAGACACCACAGAGGATTTGTGCCTCTAAGTGTGTCTGTGTGTGCACGTATTAATAAGAGGATTCCAGTGAACATGTAAACTACCATCCAAATAGCATACTCGTCTCTTAATTTGGATAATCAAGACATTGTTCCACTTCTCTACCTACAGGAACAAGACCACTTTTTTTTGTCTTTACAGTGGACTTAAAACTTGATTCCCTGAGGCAGTATCCTTTATACATACATGAAACTGCTATTGCCACAGGTAAACATAAAAGACTCCTGCTACTGTTATTTAGCTGCCTAAAAAGCAATCAAGAATAGGATCTCAACTTACTATACATTTTATAGACAATAGATAGTTCCTGGGCCAAGCAGTTCACTGGTTAATTAAAAAAAAATACCACATTGTGGAAAAAAGGCTTCTCAGAGGAGATGCAACCTGCATTTCAAGAGATTCCTTTATCTCAGGTGAAGTGTCAGAGAACACAGTGACTTACAACTTAAAAACTAGTTTCAAAGAAATCATCTATTTTAGTCAAAGAAAGATAAATGTAAAATTACTGCAGTGCTACGTAGAAAAAATGCATCAGATGCATTACTGATGCCAAATTTACAGTACATAACAAGGCTCTGTTACACGTCTCATTTTGGAGCAAGATGAAGGTAACAATCTAAAGAATTACTATCCTATGAGGACAAAGGACAATAGTGAAAAGCTAATGATTACACACCACCTGGAAGTCAACATCACGATTTAGCACCTTCTATTTCACACAGGCATTCAAATACCTCATTAGAGTAAGTTTTAACGGACGAAAACACATCCATATTTCATAAAGGATATAACAGGCACATGCAGAGTAAGAGAAACTACTTTTGTAAGAAGTATACTCACTGATCTGAATTAGCTGCAAGCTTGTTATGCTCATGAATGGTTTCCTGAACACAATCCTCAAGCATCCGAACATGACTGTCACTAGAAAGAAATTTTGTATTATTTTTTATGCAGGATAATCAATCTTTCTATTGAAAGCAACAAGCCACTAAATGCTCTCCTATACCAAGTCGGAAATTTTTGGTTTGTTACTGTAAGACCTCAACAAATTAAACCTTTAACAAGGAAAGAAATGATCGAATAATGCAAAAAAAATAGCTACTTAAGGCACTAATTCAAGACAGTAAAAGACTCTAAAAATGTATGAAATAACTTTTTTTAATGGCAGAAGCACATTATCATTCGTACCTTTTCGCATTTGTAATACAGATTATTCTCCCTCTGTTTCCAACACGTTCTGCATTCTCCATGAGCATGGTTCGAGCCTCATGCTGGTATTCTGTTATTTTGCAAAGTGCTTCAACTGCTGCCACCAGACCGTGAAGTATGCTGCAACACTCTGGATCTGCCCGAGGATTAGGTGGCCCAACAGCTGCTAATGCTGCCATCAACTAATTAATAAGAAAAATAATTATTATTGAAAGTTACTTTCCAGCCATTTGTTAAAATGATCAGTTAAGAGAAAAGGCATCATTATAACTTACAGGCAAATTAGTATTGTTGGGAGAAAAACAGAGCAATTAAAGACCATTATATGTTACCAGCTTTCTGGAAAACACTGACTAAATTATCCTTTGCAATTTGTTTATTAATTGTTATTAAGCCTTGAGAATATAATATTTTCATTTATTACAGAAAACACCTGGCTATAACAAGAAGTTATATCCAGTACCTGAAAGAAATTCTAACATTATCAGCTGCCATCTGCTTTTATTTTCTGAGATTTTGGAAATTCACTTCCTCCTCAAAGTAAACTTTTCAAAGGACAAGCCCAACCGGTATGAAACAAACAAGAACAAATAGAACACTTATATTTTTTTCTTTATGTAGTTTATTTACCTATCATGCAAATGTAAAAAAAAAGGAAGATGTAAAATTGAAGTATCATCACCAGACTACACACGAAATACATAGCTAATTTCTTCATGACATTTATTTTTATGTAACTCCATACTTCAAGCTACTGGATTCTTTTTAAATTATATAAAGTTGCCTACAGCCTCACAGACAACTACTTAAAATTCTGTTACACAATAATTTCAGACCAGTTCCACCCATATTAATTAACCAAAGTTATTTCACACTGAACATCGTAAGAAGCTACTACTTACTCTGCAATTAAGCTAGACTTAGGAAACAAAAGTTTCAAAGCATACCTCCTGCAAGTTCTGATCTTCTTGAGTCCAAGAATTCAAGACATGAGCACCAGAATCACTCACAATGAAATTCACCTTGAAGGATCAAAACAGCACAGGTAACTGTCAATCATACAAATAGCAGCCAGTATGGCTACCTCCCCAAATCCAAATAAACAGGAACTACACCTCTTTCTTTTTGATACTCTGGAGCTATGTACAGTGACAATCCAAAATAAAAGTAAGACTCTAAAACTACAAAAAGCATCCACTCCTGTTATATTATCCTTTTAGTAAAATTATGATAAACAACTTCTTTAAACGTAATTTTAAGCCACTAAATTAATCTCTACACCAAATTAACACTGCAGGATATTACAAAGTATTTTAAAAATTAGGTAACTTTCAGTAGACTAGTGACAAAAGAAAGTAAATTCCAATACTGTAATATCACAAATCATTCTCCACAGACTGTCACGGTAGAAAATATGACAAGGGAAAAAATCTAGTAAGATTTAGTAAACATCACATAGCAAAATATGTTCTAAAGATGAGAAAAAACTGAAGAGGAAGCACACCTTCCATCTCAATTTCAGTTTCTCACACCACACAAGCTTAGTCCAGCCAACTCATTAAAATCCATCAGGGATACACTTGATATAATCCCATAATGGGACTCACTAATGAAAAAAATCTTAAAAAAAATGATTAGTTACCTCAATTTGTGATACAATGTTACAAAACCTACCAGAGTTGGGTTTTGTTTTATTTTCCATTTTGAGGGGTTTTTTTTGTTTCGTTGGTTGGGTTTTTTCTAAAAAAGGAGCTGTGTTTTCATACCAGTAGCTTCAGGGCAATCCTACCTCTTCCTAAAGCCCAGAATTTCCTTCAAAGTTGACAACAAAAAACACATGAAGTGCTACCAAGTGTGTTTAGGAAAAAAGTCAACTTGAAGTAATACCTCTCTCAAGCTTTTGTAAACTTAAAGCTCACAAGAACACAATAATAAATCTCTTAAATTACCTTAAAGCATATCCTGTGTTTTGCACCGAGTTGCAAAGTGACATTAAGACAATGAAAGGTCCCGAAAATAAAATCATATCCTACTCAAACCCATTTAAGTAACTCTAAAGTGCTTCAACAGCATAAAGACACTTTTAGATAAATTATAATTATCTGATATTTAAATCTAACCATTAAAAGACTTTAATCTGATTGTTAAAAGACTTCATTAAGATGAGAAAACATCCCTTACATTATCAGGTATCATGTGCCCTATGGCTAGAACTTACCAGTTTCTTGAAAGGGAAAATATCATACATTATTCTACAGTACTCCATGGAGGATTCCACTGAACAGGTCCACAGTGATTTTGATATGGGTGCTAGCGGTATAATTCCTTGGGTCCGATTTTTTACTAACATATCGAATTCAACGTGCTGTCTGCAGGATTCTGCCATGTATGGGCAGTGATCCACAACAAAAACAGTTTTATGAGACTCAGAAAAGATTTTCATTTTCTTCCTAAAAGAAACATTAAAATCAGAAAGAAATTGTACAAGGAAAAAACATCACATGGCAAGATTACTGTGCTATTTATATAGCATTATCTTCCTAGATTATGCAAGTTTTAAAGAACATCTTACAATGTTTAGATTACCTATTGCATACATTACGTCCTACAAAATAGTAAAGCTTTAAAAAAACTACCAAAATTGCCCTTTTAAGAATCTACCTATATGGAGACAAATCCCATCTAGAACTGTTACTAGGTGTCCTGGTTTGAGTGAGAACAGAACATTTCTGCTCAGTGATTTTACTTTTCAGCTCAGTCCCTTCTCAGTAACTGCACTGTCTGAAGTCAGCAGCCTGTTTGCACAGACAGTGGCTGCTGCTGGCAGTGATAACACCCCATGCTTAGAGTCAGTACCAAGGGTTGGTGTGCAGACCAAGGCCACTGCTGGATCTTCTGCACCACACTGGGGGGGAGCAGAAAGCAAAAGGCTGCACCTGCAGGGAGGAGTGGCCAGGACAGGTGACCCCAAACTGAGTAGCAAGGGATTCCAGCCCATATTCAGTATAAAGCAGAGGGATCACAAGGGTTAAGGTCTCTTCTTCAGTGGCTGGCATCCAAGCAGGACTCTCCATTCTGCCTTTGATCCCAATCCATGTGTTCCTGAATCTGTTTCACATCTGCCACTGAGTCCAGCCTGTGTCTTCCCCCCTACCTGTTCCACAGCATCAGCAGTGATATAATTGCCATCAGGGGGTTGGGTTCAATACTGGGTTTGGATATTATTTTATTATTATATTACTATTATTTTCACTGAAGCTCTTCTAGTTTTCTAACCACTAAGCCTCTCCCCCTTATTCCTCTTCTCTTCCCCTTTGAGGGGTGGGCTGGTTAAGAGAGCTTGTTATAGATCTAGCAGGCTGCCCTGACCCTAACCCTTAACACTAGGCCATATATTTAACATGCATTTCTAATCAGAAGAAACTATTTTTCTCAGGAAGAAGCAAAAATAGAAAATGAGTAAGCATACAGCTGAAAAGGCAAGAACACTTCACTAGGTAGCTCCTTCTATTTTTCAATTAATACTTTACATCTATACTCTGATCTCTCACTGACAGACCAACTTAAATTGTAATGTAAATGTTTCTTATCCACCAAGACTCAAAGGACCACTCCTAGCATTCTTGCCAGCTATGAAGCCTGCAGTGAAGTGTTGTGCATTTTCCTGCTTCACACGGATAGAATGGGTTTCCCTCTCCTACAGAATACTTCTGAAGGAACTATAACATCAGATGCTTGTGTGTTAGAGCGGACATATTACCTGAAGACCCAAACTACATATGAAAATTAATCTTAGACTAGTGCTACTTACACCACTAATCTCAGACTAAACACTCAAACTTAGTCAACTTTTTGATGTTTCCATAATGCCGATAGTAAAAAAAATTTAATCTATTTTGTTCACATAAACGCTGCTGAATTACAGACTACATAAAACCAAAACAAATACACAACCTCATTAAAAACATGATAAATAATAAGGACGCACCCGTCCTCAGCAACAGCTGCGGCTGCCGGGCACACACTACATCCCTTTAGGCAGAAGCCTAGGCCGGCCGCAGCCTGGGCAGGGCCAGCCCAACGCCGGGGGCTCGGCCCACCAACTTGGACCCTATCTTTAGCCTGGCGGGGAGCCGGAGA
>JAAGNO010000697.1:27488-47217 GCA_033439905.1 Ceryle rudis | reverse complement strand
AGTAAATACTCATTATTTTTATTGTAGGTCTCTGTCTAAAAGGTATTTACCTTGAAGAGAGCTTTTTTACTGTAGCTGGACTCCTGAGTAGGAGTAGGGAACCTTCAGTGCTTTGCAAGACAACATAATTTTTCAAAAGACACAGATTTGACCTCAGGTGCCCCGTAATTTGCACTCAGTGAAGCTTTAAACTTGCATCCCTTGAGTAGTGTGTGAAAATAGAAGAGGATTCCCTTTTGCCACAAGAGGCTAGAGACCTCTTCTGGCAGAGGAGGATCTGCCTCTGGAAGATGCTGCTATGAAAGCACTATACAACTGACCACGGCAGACTGGGGGAACAAAGGAAACAAAGTGCAGAGTTCCATGGGTGGGGCTTATTACAGCTATACCTTTTCTCAGCGTTAAGTTCTCAGCGAACAATGAATGATTAAACTTGCCATGGATTAAGCATGGCACAATGATAGAGAGTACTGAGCAGGCTTTAGTAGTTTAGAGAAGGCATCATGTCACATGGACATCCAGGTTTGCAATGAATCTAGGTTACTTCTGTTTGAACACATGTACAGCCTAAACTAAAAAAAGTGACCTTTTCCTCATACTGCAGTAGAATTCATGGTCCCTGCAGAGATCTTTACATAACTATCCTTTATTGAGAGAAAATCAGCTATGATTCAGGGCTTTTGAGACTGTAGGGACAAGAATAGACAAGCAGATTTCAGAGGCAAATCCAAAGTAATATAAATGTTTATTGGTTACAACCCTTTCTGCATAGCAATAGCAAAGCTTTCTCCTCAAAAGGTGAGTAAAGAGTGAGACTTTTTAAAATTTATTTTATTTTTAAGATTGTTAGAGATTCAATCTATGTTTTTCACTAAATCACAGTGGATTTTGAAAACTGTCAGCAGAGTTCTCAGGAGAAAGGAACTGAGTTGCTTTTGCATTGTTTAAAAGTATTTTTCCTTGCAAAATACAAGAAAACATGAAAATTCAACCGTGATGCCCTAATACCATGCATCCACTCTATTTAATCAGCTGAGCTATTACTCATAATGGCAGTTAATGCCATTTAAAAGCACATAAATCTCATTTGAATGCTTTTAAACTACAGGTTTTAATATCAGCATTTCAGAGGCTCCCACCAGAGGGATTGTCATTATATGATTATGATGCAATGAAAACAGAAAGAGTATGAAATGCTGACAGTCCTCCAACCCCACCTAGTCTGAATTTCTGTTCAGACCACAAAAAGCTCTTTTCCTAGGCCTTACAGAACTAATTTAATGTTTACAAATTAAAAAAAAAAAATAAAAAAAATCATTCTCAGTGGCTGAAATCTTATGAAGAGAAAGAAATCTGTAGTTTGGTGGTTCTTCAGCTCTATCATTGAAAATTCAGTTTAAATGGAATGTATTCAAACATCAATGGCCAAGATGCTTAAATGTTCTGAAACAATGCAATGACTGCAGTATTCTGATATGAAATCAGAAACTACATTTAATAATTACATTCTTTTGTAGGATCCTAACAACTATATTATAAATAGATTTTGCTGTTCTGATGCTTTGAAAATAGCAAACTGGAAACTGGTGCAGTTTTTTCTTGTCTCAGACCTCCTTCAGGAAGGTTTATATTATAGCATTAATAAGCACTTCAAACCTCAAGTGTATTATGTGGTTCCCAGAATATGCCTGTTTCTGCTGTGTGCTGTACAGGACCCCAGGTTACTTGGGGTATTTGCCAGGGTCATCACATGGAGTGATGAAACCCCTCCCCTTCTTTGTGTTTTGCACAATCAAGTAACCAGACTAGTGATATTTATCACACTGGGAGATGATGATTTACTGGCTAGTGTTTATGAACCTTTCAAAGATTCAGATACCATTATGATAATGCAGTATAATCCTTAGACAAGACCTACTGTGATGATCTCATTTCATCAGCCATTTTGGAAATACATATAAATGCTGATAAAGCTGTGGGTACAAAAAAGACCAGATAATCAGATGATATATTAAACACCATTTGGTATTGAATTCCATTCAACATACATGACACTCCAGTGCAAAATGCCATCAGGGAGTGGGCAATCACCCTGGAAAGCAGTCACACTGAGTGGGACGTTCAGCCATGCTGGACCAGAAATCCATCATGAGCTCCCAACATGTTGCTCTAATAAGAAAGTCAATGTTATCCTGGGATAGGTTTTTTTTTTTTTTGTATTGTGTAGTGAGTGTATTTAGGTCAATGACACTGATCTTGGATTGTTGTGGGTAATTTGGGTACGTTCATATTAATATGAGTATAGAAAAATTAGAGATTGATTTAGAGATCTTTAATGACTTAACAGATGGTAGTATATCATGTCATATAGTGGAAGAAATGGTCATCACCGGTCCAAGCAGAGAAATTATATGATAGATTCTTCTTTGGCTGTTACGTTCCTTTATTGGACAGCTATTATAAAATGTTTTCAGTACAGGGTTAATTAAAATATAGAGATGATCAAGTGAAACAAAGGGATTAATACCATATAGTGAATGTCATGCTAGATGACCTTAAAACTAAGCACTTGTTTTGGTTTAAATCTAGAAATATAATAATTTTATTTAAATTAATATTTCTTATTCCACATTCATGCTATTGCAAAGCTGCAGCTGTTTGTGAATAAACTACCTGCTGTGCTGTCACACATACATGGAAAGGCGTGAAACTGTACTGGGTTTTATCACCTCATCTCAGGAGAATATAAATATAATTATATTTTAACCTCTGATATACTCTTTAAAAATTTTTTTAAAACCATGCTGGAAATTTATAACAAACACTTTGCCCTGTTAGAAGTAACACCAAAATGCTGTGACAATATTTCCTCACTGACTTCCTAAGTGAACAGTTTAAATACTTACTGTAAATTGGGAAGTTCATCTGAAATTAATGGGTCGTCATTAGATTAGACAAGATAGGGAATTAATTCCCAAGTTTTCAGTAATATATTTAAAATAGAAATGCAGGTTTTGACTCTACATGCCAAGTACTCTTTAAAAAATAGGTCTGCAATGATCACATGCTTTTTTTTTCCGGTAAAACAAATTTGAGTGACCATTTTAGCTCATTTATGTATACTTAAACATTAGAACTTTCTTACACAAAGAAATGCAAAGGACAGAATATAATGACAATTTTTAAAAAGTTAAAGCCACCTTATACTTCCCTGATAATGACATATTTCTCAGGTACTGTTAAACCACAAATCCTGGCACTATTCACATCAAGAACTGTCACTATACTAAATTTCTCTACAATGCAATTATCTCTCATCTATGTTGAACTCTTCACCATTGTCACATTCTAACCTGAATGAAAATATATAAATCAACCTTTCATTGCAAATTCATCATTGTTTTTAAAGTGCCATTCATCTTGTTATTAAGGGCTAAATCCTTCCTCCCAGCAAGTAATCCAATAGGATTATTTGCATGAATACACTGAATGATATTTCAGACAACTGTATGTCAGTGCATGTCATCTCTGAGTCCCAAAGATATTCACTGAAACTGTGTCATCAACGTGTCAGTGAAATCAGAGTATTTCTCCCTAACTCATCCTTAATGACAACAAGCATAAAATATGTTAGGTAGAGTATTGGTTTAGAAATCCAAGTAAAAAGATTTCCTAGAACTTCACATCTTTACATTTTACTGTTTAAAAAAAAAAGAAATTATTCACTACCCCTGAGCAGGCAGACATACTGAGTGCTTTTCTGATTTGCAAACAATGTATAATGTACAACATGAATAGGGGATTTGTAGATGGTTAGACAAGACCCAACTTCTGAAGGCATAAACTGACCTTGTACTGTAAGAGAGAACCCCCAAAGTCGTACTTGCCAACCCCTGATTTCATGTTCAGTTCAAAATTCTCTAGATCTAACTGGGCTCTGATCCCTGGCACTGGTGTTGGGCTTGCCTGTTTCCACCCAAAGAAGCCTATATTGAACAAAAAATCCAAGAAAATTTTGTTACCCTACTGCATTGCAGGGTCTTTTAAGCACCAGTCACTGCAAGAAGGGGACTGGGGAAACATCTATGGGTGGCTGGTACTGCTGCTCCCTCTGCCATATGGCTCAGGATCCTTCCATTTTTCTGTCATGAATGATGAAGCTGTTTTCACAATTTAATGATGCAAAAAGGGATTTGGATGGGGGTTTTGGTTGATAAAAGGGGGCCTCAGATGTGTGACAAAAATTAATAATGTATCCAAGCCCTTATTATACTAGATTAGGTGGCGGGAGGTCGGCTTTTACATATTAATGCTTCATGAAGGACTTATAATAGGATTTAGTATGAAGGGCACACAGACACACATCTCCCTCCTCCCTTGTACACATATGAATGAAAATAACCTGTTTTATCTCGTTTTAAAACAGTCAAATAAAGCTGCTATACTATGGCTTCTGGCCACAAACTATTATTAAAGAGGATAGGTTTTAAGCGATTCTCTCATGAAGCACGTTCAACCTAAGACTGGCACTTGGGAATAAGTGTTCCTCTCTAATGTCAAAGGTAGCTTATTCTCTCTGTTTTGCTGAGCAGCTGACTTCATCAGCCACTCTAATATTCATGGCACAATCCCAGCTTTGTTAGCCCTATGTCACTTTATGCAAATTAAAGGCCCAATTCAGAAAAATCCACTATATTTTGTCTATCATTTATGAAGCCATAAACTGTCAGGGTGAGCATTTCACAGGAATATGCCTACAGCAGAGGGGTCAGCAGAGTCATTCAGGAAATCAGCCTATACTAGAGAAAAGTCAGAATGATGATATATGTTGCAGAATAGCTAAACAGTGTCTCCCCATGGTGGGGTCATTTGCACTTAGTCCGTTTCAAACACATGAATATAAATAGAAGTTGTCCCAGGAAGGGTAGTCAACATGATTACAGATTGAAAGCACAACTAGAGTAAGCGAAATATTATCAGGAGCATTTAGGTTACAAAGGAGATGAAGAAGTGACATGATAGGTGCATACTTAATAAACATCAGTATAGGTAATGTAAATATTCCAAATGAGTGGCTACTCACAGTTTGCAGTCAAGAAGGTGACAATGGAGGCACATGGAAACAGCTGAAAAAATGAAAAAAATGGTCACACTATATTACCAAAGAAAAATAATCTTTTCAGGAGTCAGTAAGAGCACTGTTTATATTTACATAAATTGGAAGCAAGTAAACCATCATTAAAGGTGTTAAATTTTCCTTTTCCAAGCAACCCTCAAACAAGAACATTATAGGCTAAAATATTATTTTTGCTGTTACTGAGAAGCCCCTGTATAACTCTAAGGTGACAAATGTGGATTTTTGGAACTATTTGGATATGGAACAGTCATGATACTAAATACAGAGAACTACATGCACTCTTGATGAGTTATTTCAGGACTAAATATAGAAATTACAGAATTTGGTCCTGCTTGTTCAGTTATAACTAACAAAAGTAGGATTATGTCAGAAATATCGACTTATTTTTGCATTCCCTCCTCCATTGATCTGAACATTTTGAAATCAAATTTTTATATAAAATTACACCAGATGCTTTCAGGCTACGCTGATAAAAACTTATTTACTGGGACTGTATCATCCAGATGTGTCAATACTATCAAATAACTTTGCTTCCAGTTCTCTCCCAGGTCCTGAGCCTCCGTGAATCCTTACTACATGTATGATACCTCACAACCAGAGTCCCTTTCAGAGGGGTAAAGACTAATTCTCTCTGAAACAAACCCTATGCATGTTTCTGACATAGTTAATTCCAGGCACTCTATCCAACAGGTATCCTTAATCACCTCTGTTTGCTTTGATACTTCACCCCAATACAATATGTACACTGTATTTCATGCAACAAAATGCTGTTTAGGTTGGTTGCATAAAACCGCTAATGTTACAGTCACTTTGCTCTGAAGGAATATGCATTTGCTCTGTGCAGTCCAGATATAGTCAGCTATAACAAACCCATATTTCAGAAAACACTCCACAAAGCAGTACAGATGTAGCTTTGGAGTCCAGCACATAGCAGTTATCTTCCCAAAGCAGCACCACAAAACATTGGAAAGTTAAAAACACAGATGATTTCTTTTATAAGTGTATTATATATCTCTAAATCATCAGAGATAGTTGAGTCACAGCCTAAGCCCTGGAACTTGGTAAGGTAATTTGAATGGATGGTCTTGGTTTGAAACACGATCTACTAGATTACATATTTAAAGAGCAAGCCATCCCAAAGCCAATGAGTTAGAAGCAATGAATCAGAGTTTTATCTAGACATATATGGATATAATGAGTTGTAAAGCAAAACTGCAGGTCTGAGAGATTCCCCAGCTGAATTCAAACAGGAGAGAGAAAGGGTTGGTAGGGTGATCAAATGAATGAAGAATAAAGAAGATGAGGTGAAGAGGGTCTGGATTGCTTAGTGATGCAAAAGAAGATAGGATTGCTGTTCAGGTAAACTGCAGAGATTAAATCCACTACAATAAACCAGCATGGGTACAAGATATCTACTGGATGTAGGAAGTAAAAGCTATGCAGGCCTCCAAAATAAGTAGGACAAATGCTAATTATTTCTGAGATGGAACCCGATCTGCCTGTGAAAGGATGATGTAATGTATTTGATGGTAAGAGCAATGATCAGAATTTAATGACCCAGGAGTCTTTCACATTCTACATCAATTGCAATGATGCTGTCATCCAACAGTGCCCAAGTTCTTCATAAAATACACACCAAAATATCAAAAATAGTCATGTGGACAGGAAATGGAAAGAACAGTCTGAAAAATATTTGGCTTGTCTGAGTCAGTGCCATTAGTGGGGCTTGGAGGAGGCAGAAGGCTAAAGGGACTTTGTGTTACTGGTGCACATTGACTAAGTTTGCATGGCATTTCACTCTGGTGCTAGATTCAGTCCTTGTATGGTATGTTTTACTGAAAGACTTGTGAATATTTTGGGATTTATTTATCCTGGAAGCTGGAAGATCAAACCACAGCAAATTCAGGTTGTTAAAATGTTCATGTTCTGTATCAAAGTCTTAGAGGGTCCTCATCATACCTGATATAGGTAGAGATAAGCTTGGTAAGAAGTGTTAACTGGCAGCTAAACCTCTGAATTTTCTATATAGTCAGTCGCTGCACAACTCAACGAAAAAACAAGTTAAAAAGGGTGATCATGAATTGTCATGGTTAGCAACATTTGCAGAAGGAAGGATTCTGAAAAACTGCTGCATGCCTACAGGCATTCCAGCCAGCTCCTGTCCTGTTTCTCCCTAGACATTATGTTTTACTCAAAAAATTAAGCATTGAATCTGGCATTCAGCCTTGCAGTTCCTCTCAGACAAGAAGTTTTTTGGGGTGTATAAATATATACCATAATCAGTCCTATGTTTTATTGTTGGCCATTTCCAGGAGGAGCTGTGTTAAAGATGAATGATAGTAGGTAGAATCAGAATACAAGATAATAAATTTTAGAAATCTTGAGCTGACAGAATAGTATAAAATGTTACTTTGCTTGATACACCTTCAACTGTTCAGAGCTGCTGCTGCTCTGGGACTCTCAGATACAAGCACTGTCCAAGAAAGAACACAAAAGGATAGTCAAGACGCAGTTTACTTTTCATATAAGTTTGAAAAAATAAGTCTTTTCTGTAGATAGGTCTTTCATGAAATGATCAGTGGATTTGGAGGTGAAAACTGTTCAGTTACAGTCTTGAATGAATTTTCTGTTGAAGCCATTGAAAACCTCTTTAGGTTATCATGAAGAGTGGTGTGAAACCTTCTGTGCCTTCAAAGTTCTCAGTGTATAGCCAGTAAAATATCTGCAGTCTTGTTTTGTAGTTGTCGGTTGCCATTCTTTAATTATTTTGGACATTAATGAAATGGCATTAATAATTTATTGATCTAGCATATATTTAAGCATCTTAAACATACAGTTATTTTCTCTGTTTATAAAAATGCTGTTTTGAATACAGAGTTGTTATTTGATTTTTTGTTGTTTTTTTTTTTTAAGGATAAACTTTCCTTACAGTACTTCATATGCTTTAGAACAGATGTATTATTTGCTTTCCCTAACAGTTTCATTTTTACAAAGTTGGACCACTTATTCAGAGAATAGAGACATAGATAGTTGTGGAATTCATCAATTATATTACAAAATGACAGAAATACACTGGATTCAGACACCTAAAGAATTAATTCCTTCCCATATACATATGAAAGGGGTTTTAGCTTTATGGAGTCACTGCAGCAATATTGACTCCTAGTCATTGGGGTAAAAGGATGCTTCCAACCAGGACCCCTTACTTTCAGGTATCACATGTGTAATCCAATATGTCACCCATCTGGCGTTCAGCATTTGGCTCGCATCTGCGCTCCCACTGTTCTCAGTTCACTTTCTGAGCTTGCATTTCTTCCAGCCGAGTAACAATATCTGTAACACACTTCCATGCAGAATGCTTTTGTAATATGAATTGCCTGGAAAAGGTAGATGAGAATAGTGGGGCTGTACAGATGCAGATATTAGAAATCCAGAGATGAAAATAAATACATTTCTTTCTCTTTAGTTTGTCCCCAAAGAGAAAAATAAGCCAGTTGGCTTGAAATCCAAAAAGATTAATTCCCCCGGCAACCTCATTCCATTATAAGCATTTTTCCTGAATTGTCAGAGTCATTTCCTTCCCCTGCTCCCATTCCAAACATCTCTTAGTCAAATATGATTTTGCTATTATTACTACTTGTATTACAGGAGGACTAAGTCACAGCTCATGACCTTCATATAATGCCAATGTCAGTAAAACACTGAGGATCAATGTTAGATTCTGTCTTCTGGGATTGAGTCTACCAAGTCTAGAAATAGAAATAGATAAGCAAAGCATAATTCTTTGTTTCAGGGTTTCTTCCAGTCACTTCTGAGGACTAGGATTTACCATTTTCCCCTCCTTGACACACTACTACTCTATTTATTAATTTGTCCTTGTCTGGATATGATTATTTTCTTTTATATATATCTACACTGTTACTGATTTCAGGTCAGAAAGGAATTTTCACCCAAGTCTAGGGGCTGCAGAAGGCATGTCAGGGCATTTTAATCCCCTCCTAATGCCAGGGCCAAGAATGATGGCAATGTCATTGGCCTCTTCTGCTCTCTCTGTAACATGTTTTCCTGGAGTTTATCTTCAATCTGCTAAAGTTCTTCATTTGTGCCATGTCATTAAAACGTTTTGCGGGGTTTGGAGTGTACCCAGAATGAAGTTGATGTTCAGGGATACCTCTGAATGAAAATTCAGCAGCATAGATCCATGGTTTCCTTGGATAGAGTTGAACCCAAGGTACACCATGGAGCAAGGCCTGGCTCACCACTCTGTAAGAGACATGAACTCTGGTGGTGTTTGTGCTTGAGGTATAAAGCCTTCTCCACAAGCCCATGCCCCTGACAGATATATGTTTAAAAAAATGCAGTGGGGTGTGGGATAAGAATGAACACTCCTGAACAGGTTGAGAGTCTTATTTTAAACAGGGAATCACGTCTGTCTGAGAGTGAACATAATCAATTCAATTGCAATAAATATAACTATAGAACTTCACATAGGATCAATGTGCCATGAAAATGTATGTTAAAGAAAAACATGGTTTCTAACCCATTGCTGGAGTTAGCATTGTAGCAAAAATGAGCAAATGAGAATTGTTTGAGAAGCAGAAATGAAACATAACAGATCATAAAGTCACTATCTTAATAAACATAACAAAAATGTAAGCACACAAAAAAAGATGCATTTTTGAGGTTTGATGTGTGAGTCAGTAAAATGTTTTAGAAATGCCTTAGGAACAATGAGAACATTCCATTTCCCAATTAAATATATTTGAATGTAAGCAGCATTTAAATATATTTAGATCAAATCAAAATCAATCTTACTTTGTCTAAATCATAATAACTGTAGTTCGATGTAGTTATCTTTAAACAATATACAGTAATTTTGAACGAAAACCAGAATTATATCACAATACTTTGTTAGGAAGAATAATTCAGTATTTATGGACGTGAAATAAATCTAAAAAGAGAAAACAGCAGGAAGGAGAAATACTGACTGTACTTATAGCTGTGCACTGAGAGATGCTAAGCAAATGTAGGAAGATCTATTTGCTCTTGACTAAGAGTTACAGAGAAAGCTGACTCAGTAAAATATGCACACACTAAATTTACAGTGCCGCTTTTAATATGCATTCAAGAAAAAGCATTAACTAGACATTTCTTACTGGAGTCATAATTTAACTCTAATTTATTCTACCCTTAAATCCTTTTTTTTTTTTTTTTTGAAAAAAAAAAAAAGGATCTATTTCTGAAAAGGTTGTTCCCATAAAGCATAGTTCTGAGAGAGAATTGACTTACAAGTGACATTGTGGAATTATTTCATCATCTGCTCCTTGGATGTAACTAAACATTCACTGGTACTTGTGTATCTTAATACAGGCAAGGTTTCCATTTGGAAGATGCATGCCTCTGATCATTCCTTAAATTACATTTTACTTGCTTTTCTAGAAGGAACAGTCTCAGGGAAACAGCTTCTCTTTAGTGAACATGAGAACAAAGGCAGTTCTGGGAAACACAGCTTTCAGTTGTGGATGATTCCAGATATAGAACTGAAAACCTAGATTAAATTTCCTTGAATAAACCATAACGATTTTGTAAATAGCATCCTTATAAAGAGATGTTATTTTTAAATAGTCTATCTTAGCATGATTTTAACAGGAACAGTGATTTAGAAAGAGCTGCATGCATTCACACTAGCTAAGAATCTGCTCCAGCAAGTCTATGCACAATCACAAATTTTAAACCATATTGCTGCATTGGGCACTTAACTAAATAGTTATTCAGAAAAGAAACAGGAAAGGCTACAAACCAAACAGTCCTTTCTTCATGCTTACAAGCAAGCAAGGATTTCTTGACTAACCTTTAGAACTGTTACAGTCTATTGCTCTTCAAAAACTCCCGACAGGAACAAGTAACTTTTTAAAAGAATTTTGTAAAAATCACAAGTAAAGCCCCCGTAAGTCCCAAACTCTTCTTATTAATAAGTAAATAAAGACACCGCTGTGAACATATGGGGCTATTAAATTGTAAGGAAATGTTCTGCACGTACTTCCGGAGTAGAAATTTACACCTACATAAATAAAGAGTAAAGACATAATTCAGGCCAAAAGAGTTGTGAAACACAAACATGTATACCAGTCAGTCACACTAAATGTATTGAACATGCCACCAAACAAAGCCAGAAATGTGCTGTACAAGACATCTAGATACTGTTTAATGCAAGATGGGGATCACAGGGAATACAATGAGATAGATTTAGAGCTATTTAACAAAGCTTCCTTACCACAGCAAGAAGATTTTTTTTCTGCTGCCCTTTAATATTTGTCAAACAGAAGGGGAGTATGCTAAGTTTGCTATTTAAAGATTCTTATCAGGTTGTAATTCTAAATAGACAATGTGAAACATAGATGTCTTGAAGGAGATTTTTGTCTTGAAACTTATCATTGCTTTCTGCTTCTTTAGCCCAAGGTCTGTTTCTCACTAACTTATGGCACTGTACCAATTTCTGAAGAACACATGCTAAGGTTAAAGGTTGCTGTCAAATCAGTTCCGCATCAGATACCATGATGTCATATGTTAAGACATCTCCAGGATTTATCTTAGCATTACATAGTTTTGTATAAAGAAAGTGGCCAGTCACTGCTACTGGCTGAATCCCTTTGCATAGCTGCACTGAAAGGAAAATGAAAGAACAGAAGGATTATTTCCACAATAAAAGAATGAATGAACATAAACAAATAATATAATTATGCTGGAGAAAAGGCTTCCTCCTGCAAGAGGTAGATATTAATTGTATCAAATTAAAACTCAATCAAAGCAGTGGAATTTTGAAAATTAATCATCACTTTAGACATTTATTTAGACCTTGTAATGTGCTTCATTTGAAGCAATTCCTAGGATGCTGTTGGAATCAAAATCAGCAATGTTCCATGAGCAGCCTCTGAAAAACAGCAGAAAGAATGATCTGTTTTCTAGGGATATGTGTTTCCAGACTGATTAACTCTTGTGTCTAAGAAAATCCCAGCTCTGTTTGAAATTCCTCCTGTTGCTTTGGCATTTATAAAAATGGATTCTCTTCTGCTTTATAACTACTGGATGAGTGGTGCCACTTTCTTACAATTAAAGCACTAATGAGAATCTCTCTTTTACTTGGCCATCTGTTTTAGCAAAACTCTAGAGGGTGGTGAATTCAATCAGATTTGGTTGAAATGGATGTGAAAATTAACTAAAGGAAAGAGTGGGTATATATAGGGAGAGTAAGACCTATACCTGTTACTGCCTAAGTTGTATTTCTTTAGGAAATTATGCTAAATTGATGTGCATATCCATGTTTGGTCTGGCTTTATTAGACAGGTTATTACACCAGATGGAAGTAGACACTAATTCAGTCTAGCAGTTAGCATATTCCCTACATAAAGAACATATGTCTAAATACATATATATTGATATGTGAGCATAAATGGAATAAGTCAATTGGGACAACACTGAAGCTGCTTCCTTTCCTTTTTGTTTCTACCTTTGCAGAGTATTTGGTGCTGCTATACTGCTGACATCCTCCCTCAACATGTTAATACCGTCTGCAGCCAGGGTGCACTATGGGTGTGTCATCTTTGTTAGGATCTTGCAGGGCCTTGTAGAGGTATGGAAAAATAATAAAATAGCCAGTAAATGTTAGAGATGCTTGTTAGCTTTTAATTAGCAACTGTAACTTTTGGGGGAGGTGATAAAATTTTTTTCCATTTATTATTATTATTTTCAGTGTAATGGATTTCAGAATATAAATTACAGCTATTTCATCTATAAAATCATATACCAAGGATTCTTCTTGCTGAGAAACAAATAAGATATGGAATTAACACTGAAGGTTCACTGAAATTTTGTACTGCATAGGGTTTATACTGGTGCTATTCCCAACAGTTACTTGCAGCCTCAAAGACTAAATCTATAATAAGGTATAAAGCCCTGAACATGCTCATGTTGGACTGAAATTCCTCTAGAGGTCCCTTCCAACCCAGACATTTCTATGATTCTATGAGAGAGACATTTGGTTTAAGAGAGAAATATATTGAGCGCGCCTTCTACGTTTTTTTTTTTGTTTGCTTCTTTACCGAAAGACAGATTTTTAGACCTGTTATCACTGGTCGGTTGTTCCTCAGGGCTACACACTTTTGTTACATGCGCTGATTTTAACTTGTGCACTTTATTGTATAAAAAGATTCCAAAAGGGTCCAGAATATTGCTGAAAGTTAGGTTACTAGCAACGGAAGTTCTTAAAGTGTATGTGTATAAATACAGATCCATTCCTGAGAAGTGATCTGCATGTACAAAGGTGCGCTTGACTGCAAAGAGGAGAGGAACAGAAGCAAGTGGGTAATTACACAGTCAAAGAGGCATTTTAGACCCACTCATTTCTGTGATACTGTTCAAAGGAATTTTGAATGCAGAACATCTCAAACAGGACCATCTGAATGTTTACAACAGATCATGACAATCTTATGTCTTTTTTTTTTAATTTAACAAAAAGACAGAAACTAATACAAAATTGGTTATAGGTTCTTATTTCAGAACAGAAAAATGTATTTTACAAATTTTTGCATATTGAGACTGATAATCTCAACATTCATGATAGACTCAACATTTACAAAAGGCTATTTTTTTTTCCTACTTTTTGCATAGGAAAAACCCATAAGATTAAGAGAAAAGTTGCTGTTTATAACTTTGCATACATCATAATAATTCTTATACAGGAACTTTGTGTAAAATTACTGTACATTTCATATCACATTTTCTAAAATTTCAACACTGTAGGATGTATTTTTTATTATTTTATTTTAGTTTTCATATTTTATATTATTAAGTTATAGGCTGGTTTTGAAGAAAGACATAAAAAGTAACTGGTTTAAAAGCAAACCAACCAACATAATTCAATTATTTGCTTCAAGTGCTCAAGAATGTTCCTTAAAGACAAAGATTAAAAGTCTCTCTTAAGCTTATTTTAAGCTTTTATAGATATTATTTTCTAGTCTTAGAGCAGTGGAACAGTAATCTGTATTTCCTAAATTATACCTTAAATGTTAGATCAAAAAAAGTTAGAAGGCCATCAAAACTAAGGGTTGGAGATATCAGTCCTGCATTAGAAAGAATTCAGAGGGTGTGTGTTTTCATCCTTCCTTTCTTTGACTTTCATCATGCTTTGACGTATACATTAAGATTTTTTCTTTTTAATTATTTGCAATTATTTCCTGGAAGGGGGAGGGGGAGCAAAAGGAAATAATTATGTTTTATATGAATTTCATAAGGCCTCTTTAATGATTTGGAGTCATATACAAAACCCATTTCAACTTTAAAAGAAATCAAAGTTTTTCTATGACTGTGTTCAGACTTTGCTCTAGAAATGAAAAGCATTCTCAACTTATTTGTAGTAATTAAAAATAATAAAATAATGCAAAGACAATGAACTGAATGAATGATCCGCATTAGCTAACTTATGGCACACCCATTCCCCAGGGGGTCACCTACCCTGCCTGCCATGGTATTTGGAGCAAGTGGGCCCCCCCATTAGAAAGAAGTAGGTTGGCAACCACTTCCTTCTGTGGTAAGTAACTCTCTATTTTTGTCGTTCTTTCATTTGTAATTTAAAAGCATTTTGAGACTGAAGCTTTTGCTCTTTTCATCCACACATCTTGTTTTGTAGGTTCCTATGCAGGCGCAGTTATTGCAATGCCTTTAGCTGGAATTCTAGTGCAATATACAGGGTGGTCTTCTGTGTTCTATGTTTATGGTATGTATTTTTGCTCATCTCGTTCAATATTGTATGACCTTACTCTACCCTTTCTATAAATGTATAAATGTAAAAGCTACTAAAGGAAAAAAAAAAAAAAGGAAAGAAAAGTGGGTCCATGAAGCTAAAAATACAGTCTAGAGAAAAGGACAAAGAAAGAATAGAACTGAAAGGAGTAGGAAAGCAGCATTATTAAATGAGAAGCTAGTTCATGGTGAGGCCTTCATTACTTCTAGCAGAAGTAGTTCAAACTGGTGTGCAGATCCACAGAATCTCAGAACCTCAGATCAGGTAACATCACTCTTTCATTTATACAACTGTTAAGTACCTACCCTGACTGCCATGCCCTGATTTTTACCAAATGTAGCTTCATTCATATTAGTTGTGCTACCTTAAGCTACACTGATGGGAAAGAATGTCCCAAAAGAGTTCATGCTGTAGAGTAAAATTGATGTGAATTAGGGGAAAACATTATCAAAATGTAACAAACTACTCAGGAAGTGCATTGCTATATTGAAAACTATGCCACAGTCTTGTATTTTGCAGGTAAAAAAATTAGTGCAGCAAATAACAGTGGCTTAAAGCAGAATGGAACTTCATTTATAGTCTGGAAAATCATTCTGTAAATGAAACAAGACTTCATTGTGCTCCAACTCTTCATATATTTTGCATACATATTGTTTACAGTATCCAACTCTGTTAGAATGGCTCTGTAGAAGAGTAGTAACAACAATTGCCATTTAAATTTGCTATAATTATTCACAGTTTTTTTCCTTTCTTGCTGCTTTACTGTGCATTTCTTTTTAAAGTCTTTCTTTCCACTCTAAAGGGAGTTTTGGTATAGTCTGGTACATGTTTTGGCTTTTGGTTTCATATGAGAGTCCTGCAAAGCATCCTACTATCACAGATGAAGAGAGAAGATACATAGAAGAAAGCATTGGAGAGAGTGCCAACCTCCTAGGTGCAATGGAAGTAAGAATATTACACACTTGCTACTCATGAGACACTAGTAAAAAACACATACACACCCAACAACAATAATGACCAAACACCCTTCTTTAAAACAGAAAACCATGTTTCAGACAACTGAATTGACAACTGACAACTGAAGTGATTAGTTTGTATCAATAATTCAGCTGCTTCTAAAATATTGAGGTTGATAATCTCCCCACAGTGTCAAGTTAGCTTTTCTGTCTGGCATCTCATTAATTAGGTAACACTTAATTGTTAGCTCTCACTTAAGTATAGTTTAAGATGTATACAAGGTATTGCATATATCCATCCATGGGCTGTTTTCCTTTGAAGAAAAGTCAGTGTTCAAACCAACAATAGACTAAATTCAGCCTGAAACCTTGCTGAAACAATTTTCAAACACTCACCTGGGTCTGGATCCTGTATTTGGATCAACACAGATGGGCAGAACTCTGGGCTCATGAAGAGGTGTTGGGACTCAGCAGGACTGTAGCTCTGTCCATCTGTCTTTTTTTTTTTTTTTTTCCCCCACTATGCAATTTATTTTAAACATACAATAAAATAAACAAAAATATATTCAGCAGTTTCAGCTGAGGCTTGATAAAAATATTCAGAATGCTGGACTTAAGATTTAAATGCTAAAATACGTTCTTAGAAGAAATCTGGATGAAATTGTGTACTTATGGTGTAAAATCTGACTGTTGCCCTAGACACATGAATATGTGACACACTAATATGAAGACATGTTATTCTGGACTTAGTATGTTCATATTTACATGATTGATAAAATGGCACTTGTACTTGAGTGTTGTGATAAAATTAAGTATTGCTGAGTTTCTCAGCTTGTGCATTTTGTAGTGATTTTTACCTGCTTATGTTTTTAAATTAAATCTGGATCATCCAGATGTGAATGTATGAGAATTGAAGCCACTGTAATTCAGATATATGAAGCTGTCCATATATGAGCTTTTTGGAGTATAGGTGAAAATAACAGATGGGAAAAGGGAAGATAGACAGCTGATAATGGTCAAAATGGTGACTGGATCCCCCTTTCTATGTTTCAGAAATACAAAACTCCATGGAGAAAATTTTTTACATCTATGCCAGTCTATGCAATAATTGTTGCAAACTTCTGTAGAAGCTGGACTTTTTATTTGCTGCTTATTAGTCAGCCTGCTTACTTTGAGGAAGTGTTTGGATTTGAAATAAGCAAGGTATGTAAGAATTATGTAAAGCTCTTATCTAAGTAAGTATCAGAGCCACATTCATGGCAATTATTAGAAGGAGGAAAGAAAAGTGTTCTACATTCTTATCAGGCATTTACAAGTCTTAAATCTTATCCCTTCCAGTTACTGTTCCCTTGACCAGCACATATGAGTGAAAAAACCAGCAATTACAAAAGGATTGGATAGGGGAAAGTGAAGGCAGGATGACAATTAGTGATGATCTACTTGGGGCCATACTGCAAAAAGACCTTCAGCTAAGTCCTTGCAAGCAGATCATGTATGGTACTGGTAGGATATTGAGAGATCCATTACACTTCTGTCCCTGATACCCCAGGGGATGTGGGATCCCTTCAAAGCTATTAAGTAAACACTGACAAGTGGTTCCATTTTTCCAGGTGCATTTTACAAAGGAGGAACACCTAGTTTTATTTAGGAAGGATAGTATAATTTATCACCTTTCCGTATCCCCCTTTAATGTGGTGAGAACCACTCCTGCTTTTTCACTTAGGAAGTGAAAGAGATGGTGGCAAAATGTAAGACATAGGGATAATCAAAGGTTCCACATAATTCATATGAATTTTAGATCAGACCTGTAATGTAAATACGGATACATGCAAACAAGCCTTCAGAGTGTATAGTAAACTTTCTACTAATACAGATTTCCTTCTTGTGAAAGTGATGGGGGCTTGTGCCTTTGAGAGACCTGTATTCTTTTGATATTTTTCCATGAGGTATTGCTACCCTAAATTTTGGTGTAAGTGAAAATTAGATGACTAGCCTCCAAAGTACTGCTGTATTATGCAGCATTGTCACAATCATGTAATGCCATCCTACATTTAAAGAAGAGTTTCCATCTTCAGCTGGAGTTATTTTAAGAAGTTTTGCTATGCTTGAAATGTCATCTGTTGTGCATGCAGTAAGAATGGTCACATCCTATAGAACTAATCTGTTCATTTAATTCTAGATGTCAATGGACATTTTGTATGCTATCTTTCACTATGTACAGAGTTTCTCAGACATAACTTTTGCCCATGTGAAGTTTGAAGCTTGAGGGATGGTCAGAAATCAAAGGCAAATGGCCACTGTTTACATGTGGATGACACCAAGCTACTTGCGTCACGTTTGCTGGGCAACACTCTGCCAAACAGATCGCCAACAGAAATGTAGCAATTCAGTGAAACACATTTCATCATATATTTTTTTTAAAGAAAGGGCAAGGGTCTGTAAGTGAGGGAAAAAATGCCATTAGCTTAAATATAAACTATGAAAATGATCTATAAACAAAAAGTGTCAACGTTCTTAAAAACTCTCACCGTCCTTCATAAAACATGACAACTCAAGATGAACAGTTGTGTTCATTAAACAAACTTAATTAAGATTTTTAGTTTTAGCACATAGCCTGAAATTGAAGAGAAACAATTCATTAGTTGCTGAATGCTTCAGCAAATGAAGACTCGATGTTTTCTTACAGTTTATACTCAGATAATTCTAATGATTATTTTAGGTGGGTATCTTATCTGCTGTGCCACATTTAGTGATGACAATTATTGTTCCTATTGGGGGACAAATTGCAGACTTCTTAAGAAGCAAGCAGATTCTTTCAACCACTACTGTGAGAAAGATAATGAACTGTGGAGGTAAGTCTTCCTATTGTATTAAAGAGCTTCTTGTACAGACTAAATGTTCATAGAACAACCTGTAAAAAGCAAACAAACAAGCTGCATGGTTTTATGTACTTAGGAAACAATACCTTGTACATTTTTTGCACAGCCTCTGCACTAAGAGAGCCCAGACAACTACCTGAGATTACATATCTGGCTGCTGAGAGGTTAAAGGCACATGAGCTGAATCCTGTCTGTATTAAGGGATGCAAAATTTATAAGCAGGTTCAGTGTCTATTCCCACTAGGGTTGGCTGGAATGACCTAAACAAATCACAAATATTTCTTTTTATCTTAAAACTGATGGGAAGTAAAAATAAACTAGCATACAAAGAATAAAACCAGCGTTATTCAAGATCACAAGAACATGTGTTTTTTAGGGATAAAATAAATATCTGATTATACTCCACTCTGAGGTAATGTTTTTTTTCCTCTGTCTTCCCATGAAATATTACCTTATCCTAAGGCCTGCACTATTTGAGAGGGAATTAAATGTGATGCTTGGTTTTCTTTATGATTTCCCCAGGTTTTGGTATGGAAGCAACTCTTCTCCTCGTCGTGGGATATTCTCACAGTAAAGGAGTGGCTATTTCATTCTTAGTACTTGCTGTAGGCTTTAGTGGATTTGCCATATCTGGTAAGATCTTATTACTGTTATTAGCAACTTCTTTTGTCTTAGATAGAGCATTTCATTTGCTTTTTATTCATTGATATTAATTTAAGCAAAACTCAGAATTCCAAATGACATTATTTATGTCATAACAGCAATGTGCGCTTGTGGCCAGGAAGGCCAATGGCATCCTGGGGTGCATTAAGAAGAGCGTGTCCAGCAGATCAAGGGAGGTTCTTCTCCCCTTCTACTCTGCACTGGTGAGACCTCACCTAGAGTATTGCGTCCAGTTCTGGGCTCCCCAGTTCAAGAGAGACAGGGATCTGCTCGAGAGAGTCCAACGGAGGGCTAC
>JAAGNO010000697.1:1945-13981 GCA_033439905.1 Ceryle rudis | reverse complement strand
GTCAGGAGGATGGAGCCAGGCTCTTCTCAGTCTCAACCAATGACAGGACAAGGGGCAATGGGTGCAAGCTGGAACATAGGAGGTTCCACATAAATATGAGAAAAAACTTCTTCACAGTGAGGGTAGCAGTACAATGGAATAGGCTGCCCAGAGAGGTTGTGGGGTCTCCTTCTCTGGAGGCATTCAAAACCCGCCTGGATGCATTCCTGTCTGACATGATCTAGGTGATCCTGCTCCAGCAGGGGGATTGGGCTAGATGATATTTTGAGGTCTCTTCTAACCCCTAACATTCTGTGATTCTTTGATACTGAGACCTGAAGAACATCACTTGTGACTGGATGCCAGACAGACTTGGCTCCCTTCACTACCACTCTTTTGGCCTGGCCATTCAGCCAGTTTTTTATCCAGTCCAGAGTGTATTTATCCAAGTCTTGCACCTTAAGTTTCTGAAGGAGAATGATGTGGGAGACAGTGTCAAAGGCTTTACTAAAGTCCAGGTAGACAAAGTCCACAGCTCTTCCCTCATCAACTAGGCGGGTCACTTTGTTGTAGAAGGAGATCAAGTTAGTCATGCAGGACCTGCCTTTCATAAACCCATACTGACTGGGCCTGATCACCTGGTTGTCTTTTATGTGCTATGTGATGGCACTCAAGATTACCTGCTCCATAACCTTCCCTGGCACCGAGGTCAGACTGACCTCAATGACAGGGAAGGTTATTCATTTGATTCCTTAGTCCAGAGGACCATTTGGATAGTAAAACTGCTGTACCTAATCCACACATATGCTAAACCTTTTCTGTGGTTCGTAACAGCCATAATGATCCACATCACCCATGGAATCTTTTTCACAGGGATTCTCCATGAGCTGGAACCCCATGTGGAATTTATTTCAGTGCACGGAGATAAATATTTGCGTATTTGAGTACTATGAAATGGCATCTTTTGGTAAATTTCAATGGACAAATACAATATACATACTACTCTGGAGCCCAAATATTTCAAAATTTCAAGTACTGCATATGGATTTAACTGTCTAAGAAAGTTATTATCAATTTGTGAAAGGTTTGTTTCTTACTCTGTGAAAGAACATATTAATTTTGTTAGGTATGTTGCAGAAATGGACAGAAGTGGATGAGATATGTCCATAGTAAAAAAGCAATAGGGTTGCAAAGCCAGAGTTGTTCACCTTTGATAGAGTAGTTCTACTGTCTTTAGATGATTCAAGCCAGTTCAATAAGACTAAGAGCAACCTGAATAAATCTGCCATTTAAATTTTGAAAGACTTCATTATGTGCATTTTGTATGAGTTAACACATATTGGAAAAAAGTCAGGCAAAATTCCAAGAAACAGAACAGTTTGAAAGTGAATAGAATGAAAGTGCTGAACTACTTTATAAAGGACTTCTGTCTTCATATATCTGGGTTGCTTTTCATAGCTATTTACTTAAGAATCAAAACCTGTATGTACACTAAAGCAAATGTAGAAAAAATACCTTTGACAAACAGTGAATCATGCAGGAGTTCAGTCTAAAAAAGGCAACTCCACAAGGAGACACTAGAGTACAAGAAATTTCACTTATTTGTAAATTCATGAGAAATATAGTTAGCCCAATCCAGACAATGAATTATGAATGGTTCTGAGCAAAGGGGATAAGGTACATACTGTACAACTGACAAAGAACATTTTGGCATCTAACTTCTGAGAAAAAATCTGAATATAAAATAAATAGTATGACAATATGAAAACATTTTTTTATCTCAAAGCTGCCAATCTAGTGGTGAAGTATAGTCTGAAGATGTTGTCCTTTATTTACAGAAAGAATGAAGTGCTAGAGGCATGAATTTTGTCATCTATCTGTCTCTGGTATTTCTCAGTTGCCTTCCCATCTTTTATTTAGTACTATCTGTTTCTAGAAACAGATATTTTTAAAGAGAAAAATTTGCCGTTAACTACATTTTTGGAGTATACAAAACCAGAAGTGTGGCTACAATATTAGATAACAGAAAAAAAGAACTGTCAATAGGATGTGCCAAAGGTCAAACTCTCCAAGCATAGTTGCATACTTCTAGCTACTCCTGCTTTTGTGTACTTCTGAAATGCGTCTCACATCCTTCATTTCTGATTCCTGGAAGCTGCCAGTCTGCTCATGCTATACCTAGTTGATTAGATATAGAATCATATACATTAAGGACAGGAGTTTGACATGAAAACTGCTATGATTTTCCCTTCAGCAAGCTGAATTTCTTTCAGGATTTGAAGATAGAATACATTGATATGAAGAGAAATAATTGCCTGACCTAAAACTTTAAGCACCATTCAACATCAAACACAGCAAATGTGTTGAGCTTCACTTGTATTCTCTCACAAACACACGTTCCCACTGTATACTAAAAGCTTATTAAACCAAATGTTTCTTCCTTTCCTCTGTTTCAAAATCATACTGTCAGGACTCTGGCATAAAAAGATCTTGCAAATCCATGGCAACCTCATTTTTAATCTGCACCACCAAAATAAGTGTGCACGGGTGGCTTCCTCCCCCTCCCCCCGTCATATGCTCTGCTGACAAATTCAGCATTTGGAGGGGAAGGGATTAGTCACTGGGGCAGCAAGCGATAACGAAGGATTCCTTACAAAAGAATTGACTTCAAACCGTGTGTCTGCTACTCATCGCTCCCTTCATGTGAGAATTAAAAATAACTTGGCATGTTTTATGGCAAGTTGCCTTTTTAAAAATAAAATGATAATAATGGGACCTCTCTGACAGCTGCTCAGTGGTTTGGAATATGAATGCTAGTCCCAGTGGAGTCAGATTAGAGGCCAAAGTGCAGATGAAATGAGGAGAGGTGAAAGGTTGTTAGCTTGAGACATGCATCTTCAAAATATATCTTCCAGGTCTTTACCACATAGTTATGCCGCTATATTTACATCACTTTCTTAGTTTTGCTTGGATGGTCTTTAAAATAGACATAAAAATATAGATTACCCAGTCATTATACACATGATGTACCTGAAATAGTATTTAGTAACATTTAGAAAATATTATGAATCATAATAATAAACAAAACTTTATTAATATTATGTATTATAATTAGACAGCTCATTAATTAAATTAAGAGGAAAATCTTTAGACCAAATTTTTTTCTTGTTTTCATAAATTATTTTCATATTTACCCAAAGCATGCACTGTTACCAAGTCTTAGTTATTCTGCTGTAGTGTTTGCTAACAAATACCAAAAATTACCAGTAAAAATTATCTGGCTAATTTTACTACATGGAGTGTCTAGGAACAGATACACACTATCCTCCAGCAGCATCACCTATTGTACAGACAACCTGTGGAAACTGCTGGGAGCAGCCATCAAGACTGGAAATAGGATATGCTATGAGATCATCAAGAAACATTTCTATTGTTTCATTGTCTGATGTAGCATGTATTCAAAGCAGCCCATTTCTCACCTTGCCCAGCAGAACACAGTTCCTTTACTAAGAGAAAAACAACACTGAGCACCGCTTTGTTTGGGCTGAGCCCCTTTAAGGATGACAGTAGATATGCTACCATATAATTTTTAGAGGCAGCTACGTACTGCTTAAGGATTTACACACCACTGACACTGTACAAGGAGAGGCCTGCTAAGAACTCACACAACATAATTTAGTTTTTCTTTTTTTCTCTTAAAAACACCTGATACTGAGTTTTAGATATCAGGTAAAAATAGTATTTTAATTAAACACTTGACATTTGGGAAATACACGAGTTATAGATGCTTCTGAAGTTTCAGTTTGTGTATTTGATAACACTTCCCCATGATCGTTTGACATGTTTTGCACTCATTTTGCACACACAACGTACACAAAGACATTACTAAGAACTCTGAAGTTATTTCAACTTTTGCATCTTCAAATCTTTAGTCCTAACTTACTTGCTACTTGAACAGCATTTTTGCATTAGTTTTTGCAGTACTTTTTTACTATTTTTCACTAAGACCTTTTTCTTTTATCACTCTGAACCTCCAAGAGGTTCCTGCAGCACTCAGAGAATGATCAATACTATAGAAAAACATCAGACACATCCAACTTCTCTCTTCTCCTTAAAGCATTAGCACGTAGTGTAAGTAACTTGATGGTCAAAAAAATGCTCATAATGTCAAGATCCCTGACAATTCAGTGTCATATCTGGCAACTTTCAAAAGCCATATAAAAGGCTACTTGAATGGGAGAAGATAAATAGTTGTAGATTAATAGTAATAACTTTTTCTCTAAATAAAATTCAGTGGAAATTCAGAAAAAGAAATACACATTGGTAACTATTAGAGACACTTGAGTAGAGCCAGTTACTGTGTACAGCAGGCACTGCCAAGGTAATTAATTTAATCACTAGAACTAACTCAAGAAAAAAGTCAGTTAATTGTGGTCTTATATAAGGAGTGATGTCAGTCCACGTCTCAGTACTGGAAAATAATGCAGCCTTGTGGGGCTTTTAAATCTGGCAGGTGGTAGACTGTGATGTTGACAAGGAGAAAGACAAGATACAAAATCTCTTTTTATTTTTAAAGCCAGAATTATCTGTTCAAAGTTGAGAGACATCTACTTTTTTTTTTTCTTTTTCTTTTCCCTCTGCCAGTCTGGAATTTACATGGTGGTAATAGTTCAAGATTCAGGTGTGGCAACTCTGGAATCTGGGCAATTTAATTTTTATTATTACAATTTCTTTCAAGTTGAAGATATAAAATTATGATAAACCTGAAACAAGACACTAATACAGCACAAATCATTGTGAATGCACCATTTATCATGTTTTTTCCTCAAAGAAATATCTATATATAAAAAATATGTAGTCCTTATTCCTTTATACTGCTTTTGGAAAATATTCCTTGAGGATCTTTTTCATTATATAAGTTGCTCTGTGATGTGAAATGGCCAGTCACTTGGCACTTATTTTGGAGATAAAATCTGGAATGTGCTGGGCTGAGAGATCAGTAAAGCTGATCACTGGTCCAGTGATCTCACTTCTGTGACCATGCAGATTGGCTGATTCAGTTGTCTGGGTCCCTGATGGTGGGAAGAAGAGTAGAGCGTAAACAAGAAAGATGTGGCTATGATAGAACTCATCTAATATTTTGTTTCATGATGATGACAGCAAAGCTACTGATTGTTTGCATGTAACCTGAGTGAACAAAAAGAGATCTTCACAGCGAAAAGAAAGATTTATGCTCTCTCACAGGAAGGAAAATTCAAGTACAGGAAACTGAAAAGACCAAGACTTGTTTGGCCAGTAGGCTATTGGCAGAGCTAGGAAGAGAACCCAGTTTCCTGTTCTAATGTACTATTGAACATTAATACCTTTTATGGTGAAGAGAAAAATAGACACATACAGATATATTTTGATTAATTGAGTTACACTTAATTAATTTCAGCACAATTTAATTCTTGATTCCAACAAAGCACTGACTCATCAGAGTCTGGAAATTGTGACTGAAGTGCTGGAAATGACACTTATCATTTCTTCACTCTCACGTCTGTAAATGGGACTTGTGTAATATCAGGCTGTGGGCACTGAAGAAATTCAGCAACTCACAGGATTTAAAATTAAACCATCATGTTGAGCTTTAAATAATTTGAAGGGAAGAAATATTTCTCCACCTCCTTTTGGAAGCTCCCTTCAAGGAATAAAAATTCTATTGTTCTCATTTAAACAGTGAATTTGCAAGAAACAAAATTTTACTGGGCACTTCAATAAACCACTTTGAGCTTCTTGGCTTTGCAGACATGTAATGAATGAGTAATAAATGTCCCTTGAAGGATCAGAGCAATTGCCAGTGAATGAGATTACATGCCACATCCTGCTGCTGTCTATCTTGGCAGCACTCTCACATAGGAACTCCACAGGAAAATATTAGAATTCTATTAGTAGGGGCATATACATTTCTAAGTATAGCTACTACCTCCTAAAAACCAACATCTGCATTTCAGGTTCTACACCTCTCAAAATGCAGCATTTCAAAGAAAAATGCATGAACGAGCACAGTAATCCTGTGTGAAGAATTACTGAATTGTCTACATGC
This sequence comes from Ceryle rudis, assembly GCA_033439905.1. NCBI lineage: Eukaryota > Metazoa > Chordata > Aves > Coraciiformes > Cerylidae > Ceryle > Ceryle rudis. Next base: position 7,917 of record JAAGNO010000697.1, on the reverse strand, counting down.
ATATTCCTGAAAAAAGCTTTAAAAACTGCTTACATATTTTCCCAAGGAATATCAGCCTGTGATTTTCTTTGTTTTAGAGATGTGTTCATTTTTGCACAAATGTTACAGGGGAATACAGAATGCCTGATAGTTTATTATTGAGATAAATGAGCAAAAGTGCTCTTTTCTTTCACATTCCTAAGCATAAGTAAGTATATTCTTCTGTGCCATAAATCACAAATATACAAGAAGTCCAACCAATGTTCCAATAAAATGTCTCCTTTGCATTTAATGTATAAAAAATAATCATTCTATCCTAAGACAATGACAATGCTTTTACCACAGTAAGTGACTGAGCTATACAAACCAAGGGTAGCTGTAACTTGTGTTGCCAACAACTTACGCAGTTTTTCTTACCTTATGACGCTGTTTGGTAAAAAAATGCATACGGGTAGTTACCATGGCAATTCCTGCATCACATGATAACCATAAGCTGTTGTAGAGATATAGATCATCTTCTTAAAGAAGCATGCATAGATGCACATAGATAACTGATAATAAGCTTTAGAAACTTCCTTATTGAGTACATCTTAAATTAGATCAGGTGTGAAAACATTAGGACTGAAAAGATCATGTCAAGACTTCCCAAGCTAGTCAACTGTAAGAGTGAAACACATTTGCTTGGAAATAGCTCAGTGGGCACAAATGAGAGACTAGATTTAAAAACCTTAGGACAGAGGTGCATTACTTTCTTGTACAGTGCAAACAGTATTGCGTATACTTTGTATATAATTTAGACAAAAATGACTGATTATTTCCTTTGTAAAACAGTCCCAAAAGCACTGGATAGACATGTTAAGAAGGTATTCGTATGCATGCATTTAAACTCATGCAGTCCCACAGAAACAGCAGAATGAATCTGAATTTGAAATTCTAGGTTTTTCTCAAATATGGATGCAACAATTTCCATTAGTTAAGCTTGTGTTTTAATCTTTGGTCACAACCAAAACACCAATGCCCAAAGAAATGATCCCAGTTACTCAAACAGAAAAATGCATTTTAAGCTTAGGAGTATTGCCCTTGCCTTAGTTTCTTCATCCAAGACCAGAACTCTTTTTGCTTTTGAAGCAGCTTGTCTTTAACTATGGCACAATATCTCTCTCATCAGAAACGTCTCTCTCTAAAGTTCTCATTTAGGTTGATCTAAAGCAATGCCTGGTGTGTGACTTGGGAAGGACATGAGAGCATGGACAAAATACAAAATGTTTCATTACAAAATGTTTGCTTACATATGTGGGGGTAGTAGGGAGAGCAGGAGCAGGAGGTAAGGTATCTACCTCATCACTTTTCCTGTTTCACTAATGCAACTACTGTGTTTTTGTGTGGCTCACAACATGCAGAGCAGCAAAGCCCATTAGGCAGCCTTGTTGCTATTCTCTGCACTACAGAGGCAAACAGGGTTGCTGCTTTTTCTATTTCACATCAGTTACAACCTGTGACACTGTTTTTTTTCACAGAATCTTTCTGCACATTGGGCTTGACATACAATAAAAAGTAGAAAGATGGGCTTGGTACAAAAGCCTGACCTCTTCTTCCTCACCAACCATACAGCAACATGAATTACAAGCAAGCTGAAGTGATATTACCACTACTGTCTACCATCAGGATTTATCAGAAAGTTGGAAGTACTGAAAATGGAAGTAATCCGGTGGATTTTTCCTGATGATCCAATGGTTGCCTTTTAATCCCAAATACATTGGCTTCTCAGCCAAATTAACTAAATTTACCTCATGTCTCTACATCGGATGTTTGAATCCATCTCTGAATGGAGCATCCTAGACATCTCAAGGTCTAGTAGCAACTCCATAGCAATTTTGAGTGTATTTTAAAAGGGAAAATTAGTAACATTATTTTTTTATCTATATCTTTATATTTTATATCTGTATAGATCACCTATTTAAGGACAATGGTGTTGAGAACCCATCATCATAAAAACCTAGGAAAACTTTACTTTTCTCTCTATGTGGAACCATTATTACATGAGTAGTCTGTTCGACACCCTGGTTTTGACTCTTAAAGGGCACATGAATGAAAGTTAGCATCTGGATTTAAGACAGCACATGTGATAAACATGGGTGTAATAGGTTTAATGTGAAAGCACTGCTGAGCAACTCAATTTTTCATTTTCCACCTATTCTAAGGAAAAAAAAACCCAACCCACATATCAAATGGATCGTATAGATAGTAGTGGAGTCCAGATAAAGAGAGTGTGGGTAATTTCTAATTTGAAAGCCAAGACTGGTACCCTTTGTCAAGTGAAGGTACAAAGATAAAAATAAAACAGCTCTAATTAGGGATAGAAATTATTAATGACACTTGATTCTGTGTATAAGCAAGTGTTCAAGGAATAGAGAACTTCAGCTTCTACAGAATCTGAAGACAAGGAGCAGTGATAAGCACTTCACGAATGTTTTTTCCAGCTTTTGAAAGGGGCTTTTTTGGCATATTTTCTTTGTCTACTTTACATATCAGAGCAGATCCCATTTGTCCTGTTCATTGCCATAAGCTACTTACAGTTAACAAAACTTAGTCTTGGGAAAATGTCAAATATAATGAAAAAGAAAGAGGAAAAGATATAAAAGAAAGACATTTGGCAGCAAGTTCTCCTATGGGTCACATTCTCACAGGTTCAGCAAGTTCTTATTTTTCATCCACCAAAAAACATGCTACCACCTCAGCTGCTTCTGCTGCTGCCATTGCTGCTCTGGTTTGTGTCACCAGGGTATTGTGCATAAAAAGAACACCTCTTAAAGTATTGTATAATGTCATTGCTGGTTGACAAGGTGGGAAAAAAGCTTTACTCTTCAAAACCACCAAAAATGAACCACTTGGAGTTTGCCCTTTTTATTTCTTTACCATGCAGCATATCGTAAAGAAATGGAGTATAATGATGATGATGAAGAAAGAATAAAGTATTTATAATTATAATGTGGTGTTCAAGGATAATTTTGAGAATATTAAAATATATGATGGATCCAGAATATGAGTAGGGCTAGAATAGTAGGTTTTGAGGTCCTCTAACAGGAACTCCAACAATGAGAAGAAATCTGAAGAAAGAGAAAATGCCACTGTTTTGTCAGTTAGATATAATCAGTACAATGGATCTTGTTCTAGCTCTTGGAAAGATAGAGAGACAGAAATTATCAGTATAAAGGTTAAATTTATGATTAAATTAGGATCTAGTAGGCAAGTGCTAAAAAATAACAGAAACTTTGTCAGAATGTTTAAATTTGATGGGGTTTTTTGGTGTTTTTTTTTTTTTTTTTTGGGGGGGGGGGTTTGTTTGTTAAATGACCTGTTGATTCTGTATGTTGACATCAATGGGTTGACAACCTAGAGCAAAATTAGTTCTTAGAAGAATGAAAAAAATCATCCAGAGCCCTACACAGATATATCTGAGAATAGTCACAGAGATTCCAGTGATACTTTAGAATATAATTAGCATACTGAGACTTCAAAATGAGCCTCAGGAACAATAAGGTAGTAATGATTCTGTGGAGAAAGAGATTAAATATGTCTGTTAAAAATGAGGGCAAATGGGACCCTCCATCCATCACTTACTGATGTTTATGAATATATTCTGTAGACATAGAAATCTGCAAATCTGATTTATCTCAATATCATTCAGAGGTAACAGGCATCTGGGAGTGGCTGAAGCCTGGGACAGTGTAAGATAAGGACACAAGTACACAGTCGCTTCTAATTTATAAAAGTTAGAATATCAACTGTCTAACAAGCTGACCAATGAGATCCTGTAACACCTTTCAACATGGACTACTCATGATTTTGAAGACTTCTGTCTTGATTAAGTTGTCTTTATTTCCACGTTTAAGATCACTAGCTTACACAGTTATCCTCCGTGTGGAAGTCATTCTATTTTTTTGAATTCCTTTTCTTGAAACTTTTCAGTTTCTACTATATATTTTGTGAGGTCAGAGGATCAGAACTGTCCACAATATTTCTGGTGTCAGCAAACCATTGATATATTCAATGGTTTAATGCAGTTTTCTCTTTATTATCTTTTCCTGTTCTAGTAACTCCTAATGTTTTATTTTCTTTTCAACCTTTGCTGAGCACTGGGCATAGAATGCATCTCTATACTATGATTCCAATGCCTTGTTCCTAAATGACAATGGTCCCATCATACTATATATTAAGGTAGGACAATAGTCCCCATGTGCAACACTCTATACATAAATTAACATACATAGTTGCATTATTTATTTCAGAAATAAGAACCTGAAATAGCAACATGATTGGTGTCACATCAAAAAAAAAGAGATCAGATTCCTAATACCTACTCCACTAAATAATTAAATTTTTATATTACTTATTGATTGGAAATAAGAAGCATATCTCATCCTTCCTAATTTAATGCTATGACTAAGCAGTAGGCTCTCTCCCTTGCCTCGAACTTGCCTTCTATGCCTTGCAGACCTTCATAAATATTTCATTGTTCAACAGCTTCAGGCAGGAGGAACTGACAATATATTTATTATTCTACAGTAATTTACTGGCTGATGACTAAAACCAGAAGGAAGGGAGGAAGAGAGAAATGGGGGGCGTGGGGGGTGGGGTGGTGTTGAAGGAAGGAGAAGTGGGGAAAGAGAGAAGAGAAGGGAGCAGGAAAAAGAAGGATGAAAAAAGTTAGCAATTAGACCAAAGTGGGAATAGAATTCAAGTCTATAGCCCACATTAGTCCTTGTACTACTGAGCTATTAGATAAATTTTGGAGCATCTGTTTCTGCTATCTTTGGAGAAAAGATTGACCTCAACTCAGAAAAAAAGCTGAAATGCTTGACCCCCAGGAAGAGTTCAGGACTGAACTGAGAAAATAACTGGTCACTATGCCTGACAGTCCTGCAATTTCTGGAAAGGAGTTAAAGCTATGGCTTTATCATTGTTATTTCCTCTTGTCATTTTACAGTTCCTTGGTCAGTACTCTAGCCTTTGCTCAATGCTCTAGCCTTTGCTCAGCATAGTATCACTAAGCCTGACTTTTCTTGTGTTGTGCCAGGCCAAAGGGACTTTAGCTGTTGTTTCCACGCAGTGGGAAAGCAACCGAGCTAGGGTCTGCCAGGTGTGGTATTATGAGACTTGAGGTCCCCTTGCCGCTCTAGTCTCCAAGGCTAACTGAAAATCAAATGAATGTAGGTTCAACAGAGCCTGAGGTCTGATCTTGCTGAGAGAGCTGGCAGGGGTGCTCACCAGGCCACTTACCATCATTTATCAGCAGTCCTCGATGACTGGGGAGGTATCAACAGATTGGAGGTCAGCCAATGTAACACCCATATATAAGAAAGGACTGAAGGATGATCCAGGGATCTACAGGCCTGTCAGTTTGACTTCTGTACCAGGGAAGCTGTTGGAGCAGATCATCCTGGGTTCCATTATGCAGCACAACCAGGTGATCAGGCCCAGTCAGCATGGGTTTATGAAGGGCAGGTCCTGTTTAACAAACCTGATCACCTTCTGTGACAGGGTGACCCTCTTGTTGGATGAAGGTAAGGCTGTGGATGTTGTCTATATTGACTTTAGTAAGGTATTTGACAGTGTTTCCCACAGCATTCTGTTAGAGAAATTGACTGCTCTTGGCTTGGATGGGCGTACGTTTTCCTGGGTAAAAAACTGGTTAGATGGACGAGTCCAAAGAGTTGTAGTCAGTGGAGTTAAATCCAATTGGCGGCCAGTCACAAGTGGTGTCCCCCAGGGCTCAGTACTGGGACCATTCCTGTTAAACATCTTCATCAACGATTTGGATAAGGGGATAGAGTGCACCCTTAGTAAGTTGGCAGATGACACCAAGCTGACTGGAAGTGTCAATCTGCTCGAGGGTTGGGAAGCTCTACAGAGGGATTTCTTCCTTAAATGTGAAGAAATGTGAATAAAATCAGCAGTCCCTCAAGATGCTTTGAAAATCCAAGCCTGTGGGA
>JAAGNO010000694.1:0-15688 GCA_033439905.1 Ceryle rudis | reverse complement strand
AAAAAAAAAGGTCATCTGTGTTGCTTTTCTACTTGAAAACTGATCTAGAAATTCAGAGAAAACACAATATTATACAGGTTTGTTAACTTCTCTCATAATTTAAAGCCCATTCTCCTACCAAAAATCCCAAATCAAACAATAAACCTGCATGTCCTGAGTGTTGTTATCACAAAAACATTCCTTTTATCACAGAATCCCAAAAATGGCCTGTTACCAGCATGTGTAGTAGCTTGCACATACAGAATCTGGCAAAGGTCAAACAACTGTCCAGTCAGGAGTTATTGAATACTGACTGCTGTGTGACAGTTGAAGGCTGTACAGAAAACTTGGAAATACTGATTCTGATGATTTTCTTGATGGTGCTGGTTATAAGCTACATGATTACATTACTTCTTAACATTTGATAATCCATCAGACTCATCTGATTACATTTTGCTAAGATATATTCCAATTCCTTCAGACTAACATTAGACTGCCATCTAATTTAGTTCCCACATTCTCATGATGATGTGACAGAAAACATCTATCCATTCATACACAAACTGAAGCTCTTTTTGCTTGTTTAATTATATGTAATTATTACATGTTTATGCAATAGAAAGTAAAGGCAAAGTTATTTATCATTCTTCCTCTATACCACCAGAAAATAGGAGAGAAAGTATACATGAAGACCAAAGGCAAGAAATAAAATTTAGGAACAAAGAATAAAGAAAAATAACAAGACATGGTTGTCTAATGAGTATAGCTGACTGAGCATAGATGCAATTAGAGTCAAAAATATTTGAAATTAAGTCAAATCCCAAATGTTCTTAATCATATTTGAAAGAGATGAGATACAGGAACCAAAGGACCAGGTCTGCATTATCTTCACCTGAACTACATTTCTTAGGATTTCTTTGTTTCATTAAGTAACTAGAAAGATTTTTAACTTTGCATCAAAAAAAGAGGCCTACGACTACAAATCTGGTTTTACTTGGGGCTTTTAGAAGATAGAGTTAATGGGGCTTTTAGAAGATAGAGTTAAGGGCACATAATAACTTTACCAGTTTTCTCAACATAAGTCATAACTTCAGCACTATCAAAGATAAAGCTTCAAAAAATTGAGTTTCTCTATAAATAGATATATGTGAAAATAATTTCTTTTCAGTTTAAATCATTGAATATTCTGCCTTAATGTATTGTTGTCTTAGAAAAAATCATTTCTAAATGAGCTGGAGAACAGGAAACAGTCACTGAAGCAAGTCTTCTACTTTATAATAATTTCCTGACTACATTAATGAACAATGATGTAATAATTGATTCTACAAATATTGTTAACTGTTTCAAACAGTACAGACATAAATCAAGGTTAATGAATGAGGTGGTGTAAAGATCTCTCCTTCCCTCTTTCTCTCAGACTCTTTGCAGACTGTGGAGATTTCAAAACCACCTCTGCCATGTACATCAAATGCTTTATAAAACTCACAAGAGTCAAAATCTCACCACATAGAATTCAAAATCAGTTTCTTCAGTTTTATATTTGAGTCACAATTTTACTCTGGGCCATTAATGTTTAAATAAGAGACAGAAACACTTTTCCTCCATAAATTTCGTCATTTGAAGTCTGGAAGAGAAGTTAAAAAGAGAGGACCAGGCAGCTCTCTGACTGTCCCCATTCCCCCACAGTGTGACAAGATTCAGAAGGGTTCAGGGGATGGGGTAAAAAATAGTGACCTGATTCTCCCATGACACATGGAAGTCTGAAATCATGTGGCACTTTTCAAAAGAAACAAGAAAAGTTTCTGTAAAGCGAAATAGTCAGGTAATTCCACTACATGAATACACATTTTGGTCACTAATTACACTATCAGTTTATGAGGAATTAAGCATTAGTAAATGCACCATGGGGTGGAGGACAAGGCATACTAGTAAATCCAACTTCTCCCCCATACAGGCTAGTCTTAAAATTTTCCTTTTTTTTTTTTTTCTGGAGATTTTTTTTGACAAAAACCAAAGTCAAAGTAAAACTGAGGTAATGATGTACTCAGGCACAGCTTTTGAAGAAAGAAGACTAGCAATGAGATGAGCCAAGGTGACAGTCTCCACAAAATCAATCTGAAAACTTTGAATGAAACAGTGTTCTGGGATTATTCTTGTCCTTGGGCAGAATTTCTTTGTGCATGCGGGAGATAATGCAGACTGAAGAGATCTCTTCTACAAGTTTTACTAATTTTCATTCAGCTGGTTCGTATGAGTTCTCTGGGCCCCTCAGTGGAAGGTCTTAATCATATTGTGCCTTCTGCGCTACAGTGATCATAATGCTAATGTCTGTAATTTCACATTTGAGAGCCAACTTTTCAAAGTGTAAACAACTGACACTGGCTTTATAAAGAACATTTTTCCTGAGGCAATGAAGTGAAAGAACTGAAAAAAAAAAAACCCAAACCAAACCAACCAACCAACCAAAAAAAACCCCCACAAAACAAAAACAAACAACAAATAAACCTAATTGCACTAAGAGAAACAAACCATTCTCAGTTTTCTTCCCTTGTTCAGTTGAATGTGCATGAATGAAATATATGTGAATAAGGTTTTGTGAGGGAGAAAACTTTGCCCCTTTCCACTTCCAGGTATCAGACACATCATCTCTAAAGAAAAAAATGTAAAGAAAAAAAATAAAATAGGTTTCATAAGAACAGGAAACAAGATCAGCATGAGTGAAAATATGGACTCAGAGAAAGGAAAAGTCTAATATAATATTGGTGTTTCTCTGTCTTAAAATGTGATGCACTGTCAAGTGCCCTAACAGCTTCTGAAACCACAAGTTTTTCTTCAGCTTTATGTTTTAACCATTATTTTGCTTGGCATCTTTGAAATGCTGCCACTGTTCAGAGCTAGTATTTACCAAGCAAGCCACACAAGCACGGCAGCAAAGACCATCTGTAGAACCAGACTGAACCATCCAGATAAAACCATTCTGGAAAAAAAAAAAAAAGTACCTATAAAGAACATAATTTGAACAATTCTTAAGGGTCCTTGAACTTAATAAAAAGCAAGAGCTCTGAGATAATAGTGCAGTCATGTGGTAATACTGTCTAATGGCATTTACTGTTAATATTATTCATACAAGGATGCCATTGACTTGTAATCCCTTGAAAAGACAAACTTTTATAAAACTTATATTACTGAAATCCTTGTGCCTTTCACCATTACACAGACTGCAGATGACTTCATAGGATCTACTAATGTCTCAAGTGACAGAAAGCTACAGCACCTGACTAAATTTGGAGATGGAAAAGAGAAAAGCAGACCTATAATTACCGTCCTTGCAAAGAGAAAATGCAGGCACCATGCCAATTCTTGCATTAACTAGCCCAAATCTATTAAGATATTTCTTCCACCTCAATTAATTTACACAGCACTATTAATAATGGCATAACTCCTGCACTCTTGATCTCAGGGTGCAATACCATTAATGATACAGTGCTCTAACAGGCAAGCTTCCATATATCCTTCAAAAACATGAAATGCATATTATAGAAAATTTGCCAAGCAGCTGAAGCTGGGATAAAACATTTATTATGTTTGCAGTGCTCCTACATTTCCTCTAATATATAACACAGAGGGTCACAGAACTTTAATCTATGCGGTCAAATTATTGCAATATTATGCATTTTTTTTTCCCCACAAAAGAAAGTAACAGCATTACAATGGATGTAATAACCTTTCTTGACTTTTTTTTCTGTATCACCCTACCTACTCTTTGTAGCTTTATATAAGAGCTATGAAATTTTTATTTGCATATTGCTCATCTCTTCCTCCATTTTGAAACATGACATACTTTAGCATTTCATAATCTATCCCATTGATTACAGCATAGTTAAAGAACCTCAGATGAAAGGGAAAAGAGACTGTATTTCAGTGATTGTACCATGATATGTTCTTTGGAACTTTATATTTACGTCACGAGAAATTTAAGAAATGCAAGATTTCAGGATTATGGTCCTGGAAATAGTTTCTAGTACCTCAGAGAAAGCTGAGGAGTGATGAGTTTTCTGATTAAGACTATTTTTACTGAAATATAATTTGCCAAGGAAATCTTTTACAAACACCAGCAAAGCATTTAATATTTTATGTAAAAATTTAGGGTTTAGCTAGTCAAGACTTCACAAATGCTCAGGCAGCTGTTATGACCTGTAGTCATAACAACTTTAGGGAGGAGATATGATCTAATCCTCACTGGAGTTCCTTTGAATTTAACAAGCATTAGTTCCCTAAGACCTGTCCTCCAACAGGTTATGCAAGATCGGGTTCAATTCTTTTTCACTTCAACCATTTACAGAATTTCCCAGAACTCTCTAAATTCAGCACCCCCCAGAGGCTTCCTGATCACTCTGGAAAGCATGCAGAGGGTGGAGAAGAAAGTGGTGGGGAAAATGCTATTCCTCCTCCCATTTTGTTCCTTTGAACAGTCAATCAATCAATCAATCAATCAACTAGATTTCCACCCAGTCTACCCAGCCTTCATGTTTAAATACAAAATGGCTATAGATTGCACATATCTTTTCTATGATACTTTGTTCCCTCAGCATGCTTGCCACAACTTCTTGAGACCCATCAGGCAGATTGGCGAGATACTACTACTTCTAATATAACTGAATAAGAAATGTTAATAAAATAACACAAGTTTACATTTACAACTAGAAGCTAAAGCACATGCTATAGAAGCTTCAGCTGCACAAGTATTTGTATGTTGCGGGTGGTAGCTGTTGTCAGATAGGGCAGTGAGGGCTGAAGAAAAGAAGAGAAAAACACTTAAGGAAGTTATCTTCTGCATATTATTAGTAGCATATATTCCAAGATCCTGCTCCTTTCTTTAAGGTGATGGCAAAGGATACCACTGCCCAGGGGCCAGACATAGCCTGCAACTTTTTCATGTTTTACAATCAAAGGAGTTTTTTTTTTCCTTATTACAATTACACAGCATTAAGAGGAGTACTAATGTGTGATTCATCAACAGGATTTTACTGGCCCACACAGCACTAAACCAGGAAAAAAGATTTCCCATTTGGGCTTCAAGTATTCTGAAAGTTTTGACAAATCATGTAAAACACATGACCTTAATTCCTTATGACTAATCAAAAGTAAACTACATCCACTTTAATTCTGTATGAGAACCTCTATTCAGGGATTTACTGTTTTTTTTAAAAATTATTATTATTTAAAACCTTTCATTAATTCAGCTGCACATTTTAGAGAAATACTTTTTAGAGAACACCTATACACTCATTCCCTTCTCATTATTCATCATTAAACCACTTCATTACTGTCCTGAGAGTATTCCAGCTTCACAATGCCACATCTTTAGCAGGGCCTTTTGGAACATTCACTTTGACTAGCTTAAGATGTACTGCAAATATTCCAGAGGAATGTCATTGTAGTAGCAGTAGTAGTAATGGTGATGGTAGCAGTATTTAAGAAAACTTTTAATGTGGCCTAGAATTACAAGGAGAAGCTGATCCCTGAAATAACTCTGCAAATCACAACAGAACTGTGTTACTGTAGGGTTAGGTCTCTACAGATTAAGAAGCAGAATTTATTAAAATACCATGATTGAAAATGAGGAATAAATGTTTGCATGGATGTCTTATTTATAGAGAGGTAAACATGTGTGTTGGCTTCATTACAAATGCAACCATCACCCAGCTATGCTGTTTTTCCATGAATATAACATTTTTCAAACCACGAAGTAAGTATCTATATGGATGTTATCTGCTTGTTCTGTTTGGAGCTCTGGAGTATGAAAAAAACTCAGTGAAGAAATCCTGCTCCTTCCTTTAGGCTTTCTGTGGTCTTTTCCATTTGATTTTGCTTTGTTATTTTGCTCTCAATCACCAGTGCTTCCAAACTCCATAAAAGAGAAATGCAACATATACCTCAGAGCAGTCTGCACTGTCAGTAGCATACAGCAGCTTACCTGTTTAACAGCATAAAGGAGGCGTCCGTAGCAGTACATCATGACCATCACAGGGATGACCAAGCAGAATATAAAGAGACAGACGATGTAGGATGTGGACTCAGCTGACTCTGAGGACCAGCGTACTGAACAGCTTGTACCCGCACCTTCCATCCCGTAACTGCTCCAACCAATCAGAGGTGGCACCGTCCAGATCAGAGAATAAATCCATGAACCACCAACTGCCAGCAATGCCTTCCAGTAGTCAGTGCTGTGCTTGTTGCACAGGGTGAGAGTGCTGTAGCGTTCATAGGACAGGACAGCCAAGGAGATCAGGGACACAATGCCTGCAATCAACCAAGCAATTGAAATGCTTACTTTCCATATTTTGTGCAGTGTTTATTTTAAACCTCAAGAAACAAGATACATTTTTTGCTATTGCATATTTGAAGCAACAGCAAAAACTATTCCCATTATTCTCTAAGCTTAAAGTCCCACTGGACCTGGTTGGCTCTGTCCATCATGTCAAATTTTGTTAAACTTGTATTTATTATTGGAAGATTTTCATACTTGAGAGCTATTCCTTCTTTTCAGATTTAGCTGTTTCAGTATTACCCAGGCAAAATCCATTTTCTACATGAACTAATAAAATGTTGAAAGATTCCCTTGCTAAGAAATATTTGATTTTTAACATCCACGAGCATTTTTAAATATTGCATTGACTTTTATACATACAGAAAGCTTTATGTTCAAGACTGGGAGCCCAAAAATGAAAACAGATTTTGTACCTCTGCCCCATCAGCAAGATATAGCTTCAGTCCTGATCACTTTTATATGGAAAGTATAGAAAACCCTTGGTGTGAGTGTGATGTGGCAGGCTGTAACTTTATTTACATATACATCATATCAAAAAGTGATTTAGATTAATACTGAGTCTAGCTGTCAGAGGTCAGTTACATCCTCCACTGGAAGATTCAAAAATCTTGATTCTAGGACATTTCCACTCACTCCTTCAAGGTTCAGGGTCCTGATCCTCTCTACAAATCTTTATGGATTTGGACGGCAGGTTCTTAGTCATGACTCATACCTACACAGGGCACAGCAGGTTACCCTCCCCAGACAGAGAATTTTGCTGAATTCAGCTGAACTATACAATTTAAGAGTCTAACTTTAAACCTATTTTAAGGCTAGATTAATTTAGAGGCAGTGGAGACTTTCCGATCATCCCTCACCTACTCTGATTTCCTATGTAAGAGCTCTTGAAAGCCTTTGGCTATAATATCTGCATTAGAGCCTTTGGCCATAATATCTGCATTAAACATGTATCTCAATATAGAAAAAACATAGTGAGTTCTGAATTACAGGTGCAAGAAAAAAAGAATCTACCACTCTCTTCTCACTTCCAGCCCACGCTTATATATGTTCACTTTCTTAGTGTTGCTTCTTTCCAGGCTTTTATCTGCTTGACTAAAGAGATTCTTGCTATCAAAATCATTTAGCTCATGTCGGTAGCTAAGGCAAAAAATCCAGATTTTATATTTGAAATCTAGGCCTCAGTAAAGCGATATAGAACTATTCATGCATTTCAGATTAGACCATCATGGTCTAACAGAAAACAGCCTTGGGAACACAAAATCTCTCCCCTCCCAGCTAAGTGATAGTATTCTTGCTTTACCTCAGATGGCAACCAAGGGCACGATGTCCCTATTCTGGTGAGATGTCAGGAGAGACACGCTTTTGTTGAGACTGCCCTACAGTCCTGCGGGTACAGTGCTGCCTAGAAGACCCAAAGGGGTATTCAAACATCCCTAGCTCAGGGCCCTGCTTACTAGATGGCTGCTGTAGCCATTGGGCTCTCAGGTCAATCTGGCTGCCAGGTCATCCCCAGGGCTCTGCTACTGCCCAGGAGATTCTCATGGTTTACATTGTTGTGATTTACAGAATTTACACTTCATTTTTTTTCCTACTGCCTAATATGAGAAAGATGCTCAGCTGTTCTCACACTGGTATTTATGATGGACAGCTTTATGGAGTGGATCTGAAGATACCTGACTGTGAGTGCAGTATTGCTTGCTTTAAGCCAAAGAAGATGCCTGTCTTTAAGTGGCATAGAATTAATGCTCTGTTATTGTTAGGACCACAGTGATACCAGTAAAAAATAAATCAAATATTAGCAATCAGACAAAACCACAAAAGTTTATTTTAAACTATACCAAATAATTTTTCTTATCTACACAGAAGATTGGAGACTTTTAATTACACACGTTGGCAGGAGCCATTTCATCTTTACTCACCTTTTATTATTGACTTCCACTGACATGACAAAACTACATTTATCACTGGAGAACAAGAACTGTGATATATGGATTCCCAAACCACGAAAGTTTAGAAACAAAAACCAATATTTATCTTTTTCTGTTTGTCACAGTAAGACTTAAAGGTCTGTGCTATACCTGAACAGTTTAATATCACTGAAATTAACACCACTGTGCATTGACTTCTAATGCTTTCAAAACAATGAGGGAAAAAGAGAAAAGCACTGAAGGTGTAGTTCATAAAAGATATTAAAAGTTAAAAGAATTCACAGAATCACAGAATTTCTGAGGCTGGAATAGACCTCCAAGATCAACAAATGCAGCCTATGACCCAACATCATGACATCAGCTACACCATGTCACTAAATGCCACATCCAATCTTTCCTTAAACACCCCCAGGGATGGAGACTCCACCACCTCCCTGGGCAGTCCATTCCAGTGTTCTGTCACCCTCTCCATGAGGAACTGCTTCCTAAGATCCAATCTAACTTCCCCTGCTGCAGCCATGGCCCCTCAGGCCATGGCCTCTTGTCCTGTCACTAGTTGCCTGGGAGAAGAGCCCGACCCCCACCTGACTACAACTTCCTTTCAGGTAGTTTTAGAGAGTGATATGGTCGATGTGGTTCATGTAGTTAAAATATACTAAACTAGGTTAACTAATTAGAAAAATTACAAATACTTTGAAAGAATGAAACTGGTGCTTTGAAAAACTGAAAATGATTAAATTAAGACCCATTAAAAAAAAAAAAAAAAAAAGAAAAAAAAACCCACCTTTTTTCAAACAAGGAAATACATTAAAATTGAATTAGCTGAAATTTATTAAAACATCTATTACCCTGGTGAGGAAGAAACAAAAAGAACAGAGGCCATGTCAATCCTCTCTCATCCTACTTACTGTGACCCTGCACAGCATGCACAAAGTTATAAGATGTGCCCAGACCTTCTACACCTCAACACTGTAGCTCCATCCAGCTTGCTCAGGAAGGACGTTCAGCTTACCGTCAAAGCCAAGAATGGATAAAATCAATATAAGATGCACATCAAGAAATAACCCTCTTCAGATATGTTAGGAAATTGTCACCTCCAATGCCTCTTGTTTGCTCAGCTTTTTATTTTAAAAAAGTAATTATTTTTAATCTCACTCTTTTATCAGTTCAATAGCTGAACCCTGGGAAGATACCATTTGCTCAATTATAGCAGATACACAGGCCTTGTTTGTTAGCATGAAACAGCATTTCATATAAAATGAAAGAAAAAAAAAACCCACAAACAAAACATCAGTATTTAGTTGACAATGGGTGGAAGTAAAAACCATGGATCAGGTATGTAATAGTTAGTGAACAAGTTTCCAGCAAAAACCTGATTACCTTGCCCTTTACATGCCTTTCAACAGCACTCAGTATGATCTTCTCCATAATTCTTTCAGGTACTGAGATTCGACTAAAAGGTCTGCAGTTTCCTTCGTCTTTCCTCACATCCTCCTTGTAAGCCAGTCTGGACAAAGTAGAATGAATTTTCTCACTTTTTATTGTGCCTCCTATTTTGTATATCAGAGTTTTCTTAAAGCCATATGCACTTAACTGTTGTGGCCTTTGCCACAAATCCTGCAGTTATCTGGTATTCTGTTCCACCCCCTCTCTACTGCAGTCATAAGAACTGGTGAGAATCTCAGCTTTAAAACAAAAGGCAATTCAGAATTATGGCAGAGGAAAAGACTTGAATGCAATCTCCATAGTCTTAATAACCAGAAACCAAATTAAAAATAATTAATGTAACTTAGAGAAAGAAAATAATTATAATTTTAAAGTTCAACACAATGCTTTTTTGCCAACATTTCACTCTTACATTGTAGTAATATTTATGACTGCGTAGAATTTTATATTCATTTCAAATGAGTAATGGTTTCTAAAATTGCAACAAAATTAAATTCATGAATTGTACATCTAAATAGAATCTGTCTCCAACAAATATTTAGGGCCTCAAGCTGGTATGTATCCAAATATCTCTGCAGGAATCCATCACAGTGAGAAATATAATTAATTCCTCCAACATTTCATGCATATACAGGAACAAAGCAGAGGTTCTCACTGAACAGTACTGAAAGATGACATAAAACCCCACTGACAATTCCATTGCAAGAATAAATAATTATTCAAAAATTAACCATGGAAATAAGTGACTTTGAGACAAGCAGGGTCTGAGGCATGAACCTTTTCCACACAGCCATTAGTTGCAGTAAGTAGAGTGCAAGAAATTCAATTTCAAGTCATAAACCAGGACAGGCATCCATTTATAGGATTACCATCTGACACATTAGCTATTATTTACTTTTATTTAAAGAGCTGCACATTTCTTACTGGCAGCACAGCACAGAGTATGACTCTAGGTGAAGGACACAACAAATGACGATTTTGTTCCAATGAGTCTCAACTAAGAGAGTTGCATCTGTGTATTAGTTTTTGCTGGTTTACCCTGTTCACTGGTGTAATATTTGGAAATGAGAAGCAGCTTGCTGATGGTCCACAGGTTATAAAAACCTGAGAATCTGAGCAATTCAGCCTACCAGGGTAAATGTCTGGACTACTAACTTACGTATATTTACCTTCTTAAAGCTCCTGAAGGTCATTATACTACATCATGAATAGAGTCCTGGAGCACCATGGTTGCATGACATAATGTATATCCTGCACTGTATGCTGGTTATCAAGGACCAGGGGCAATGAAAAGAAGCCACGGGTAAGCTTAGGCACACTGAGCTTGGAGGAATATGATAGCACCTTCTTTGAGACATTAATGGAGCAAGAATATAACCAAGCTGTCAAAAAAAGCCAAGATAATTTTTTCATACCCAACCACCATGCAGGCTGATTTTTACCCACTCACAGTGGTTGTCTCATAGCTTTAACTGACTCACACTCTCAAACCCACAAATCCTCAGCTATAAAGGTCTTGAGAGGTCTGTCCAGGATCTGTTATGTGCAACAGTGAGAACAAGGAACTCCACCTTGCTTATGGGTACCTCCCTGGCAACAAACTGGGGTTTGGCATGAGCTTTCATACACTTCAGGAGTCCACTGTTATTACGAAGGGGTCCATTGCTTATGCATCCTGCTAACATGAACCTTGGTACATCTCAGGCAAGGCTGCTGCTCCCTGTTTGCATTTCCTCGTTTGGAAAGTACACCTGCCTAGAACATACTCACCTGCATGGGCACCGTCTCTTTCACAGTGAGCTAACAGGTAAAGAAATGACAGGTTTGATGTGCTGTACCCTTGATGCCATTCTCCTCTTAGTGGGGTGCAGGGTCCTCTGCCAGTGAGTTGCCGTGCTCTGCTCTTATCAGCACACAGTCCTTCAATCTTGCCCAAGTCAACATGTGCTTGGTTTTACATCTGGGAACAATATTCTCTACCTGTACAGGCCTTTCTCACCCCTCTCCTGTGGTTTATTCAAGAATTTACCCCTCTTTACCTTCCCACATCAGCCACACCAACGTCAGTAACTCCACAGCAAGTCCCTACACTTCCTGGCAGCACTGCAGCCTGCAGCCAGCCCAATGAACTGAGCGAGACAGTAAGCAAGAAAGAGCACAGTGCAGCAAGGACACTCGCAGGGATGGAAGAAGCACGCTTTTGTCTCCACTTAGAAATGCTGTGTCCGTAAATACCTAACATGACCAGCAGGTAGGTTTCTTGGAAACGTTATGTGTCCTCACACAGCTACATTCCCTTCCCTTTAGCCCCTCAGGTTTCAGCTGCTAAAACTGCTGCTTCTTTAGCTGGAGAATATGCTGAATTGCTCTGTGGCGCTATGAGATGGAGATAAGATGTAAAAGGAAGAAAAGGTTTTTGTGACTAAATGCACCCCAGGTTGGGAACATTGTGAAATCCTATGCTGAGGTATTCTTCTGCTGTTTCTTCCAGCTGATGTCTTTCATTGTGCTTGACCAAGGACTTACTGGTAAACACAGAACAACAGCAGTAGGAAACAGCCCTCTTCAAATTAAGGCTCTTACTACCTCAATTTTAAGGTTCCAAGTTTAATTCCAACTTGTGCTACCAAATGGTATTACGTAAATATGGTATTACGTAAATATGTTATTGACTTACACAAAACCAGTTTGATCAGTCACTCAGTGCTGTTTTCAAAAGGAATAACTTCCCTGAATTTAAATGAGAGTATTTCTGTTCTCTACAGAAATTAAACACTCCACACATGGAAATGAAACATAAACAATTTAAGCAACTTAAAAGACACAACGATTCCAACATATCTGCAATTCTATAGCTTCTTAGAAGCCTTTCTGAAAACATATCCTAGTGTCATCAGCCTCAGGGACTGTGCATAAAACACAATTGGTAGGCCTGGTATTCACAAGAGAGGTTTGGAAGCAGCAAGAGGGAAAAAAAGCCACAAGCTCTCTTTCTAATGGTAGCTTAATCTTGCGCAAAATTTGCTGGCTGCGGAACAAAGTACCTTACATAACACCTGCCACAGCATCGGAGACTTTATGAGAGTGTACATGGAGCAAAGTGTTCTGTCATCAGCTTTATTTCTATCTTTTGTGTACTAGTTAATACTAATAGACTAAACTACTGGGCTCTACTTACCTTAAGGTCAAAGCAGTTCTACAAAAATACAGTAACTTCTCCCCCTAGCAGTTGCTGGCATCAGAGACTTCCTCATTGGTGGGGAGGTAAGAATATTATAATGATAAAAGCAGAAACTTTCAAAAAACTGACTCACTGGGCAGAATTTCTGTGATCTGTTGACCTGATCACTGACCTGCTCATAGCATATGCACTTTCACAAAAAAAAAAAAAAAAAATCAGAAACTATTGAGGTACACTATCATGGGAGAAGAGAGAACAAAACTTGTTAATTGTTTATTAAAAAACCCCCACACATTCAGTTTTGCTTTCTAGCTCCTATGGTCAAGATAGATTTTTCCGTATCTCATATACAGTGCCCTTTGAGGTTCTGCAGGTTACACCTCTTCTTCTTGCATGATACCAGAATTGCCACATATGGAAACAGGAATGTTGATCAGCCTGCAAAATCTGAGATAGGCACCCCAGAATGAAACAAACTCAGCTAAACTAACAGAACAGAGTTAAGTTAGTTAACAGCTTCCACAACTACTGATGTTAGCAGGAAAGTAGCATCAAATGAGCAAATCTGAGCAAGAAACAAGGAAGAAATTGTGAATATGGAATTTCATAAAATTATTTTTATCAAGGGTTTTGGTTTGTTGGGTTTGGTGCTTTTAATATTTGCTTGTTTGTTTTTGTTAGATTTGTTTTTTGGTTTTTGTTTCATTTTTCAGCAAAGCCTGCTGAACCTTGAAGACTCTCCAGAGTTAAGATGAATAAACTCAAAGTAAACACTGGACTTGGTGGACAGCCAACCAATACTAGCCTCACTTGGTTGAACTTTATAGCTCAGTATCTACACTTCAACAAATAAACATAAATCACAGTAAATAATTTTATGACATCGCAAAATCACAATGTGAATATAATAACTCCTGGTAAGTTCAGTGCTAACATAAACAATACGAACTGCAAAGGAGTGCATGGATGCCTCAACAGCTGACAGAAGCAGCTGAGTATCGGAAGTGCTTCCAAAACACTATTGTCTGTATTTGGACATACCTATTAAATCTTTATATAATAAACATAGAATAAACCGTCAAAGCAATCAAATATTCTTGCATTTGGTAACTCTTATTCTACCCAAATGGTCTAAAATGTTAGTGATCAGAATACCATTTCCTTTTTATTTTTAAGGCATTAAAAGAACTTCTACCAAACTGAAATTGAGAAAAAAAAATTTACCACAATGATTTGTTATACATTAGCAGTTACATCCAGTTTTTAAATGTTGGCAGTCCAGGCTTTCAAAATACAGGCTACTTTAAATATCAACAATTCACTCTGAATAGAAATAAATACACCAATTGCTATTTATCTAATGCCTATAATTAGTTTCCTTTTGCTTAGATGACTTGTAGTCATGAGTCCATTAGAGTAGGCAATCGTTCCTTTCCCCAGAAGAATTCCCTTCCTGCTTAACTCTAATGGGAGTCACAATTTAACTCTGCTCTTGAAAGAAATCACTGTGAAATGACTATTGCTTCCAAGCCTTCTGGGACAAATCTGACTGCAAACATTATTGGTCCTGTACAGTAAATTTTTTCTGCTCTCTTCTCAACAGTCATTTCTCTGTTTCCTCCTACATACAACATACCCTTCCTTCTGTGTTTAGTGATCTCTTCAATATTGAGAGTATGTATTATAATATTTTAATAGTAAAGAATTATCTTTTCTTTCCTTCTTTCGTCCCCTGAATTTCTAGATATGTATACATTTTGCTTTGAGGTTGATTTTAATTCTTAGCTACAGCTAAGAATTAATCTTGTGACTTTCTGTGCATCACTGAGTAGTATGATGTTTTTTCTGTTGTTATTAATATGCCTATCCATCAACCAAACAACAAACTACTTCTAGTGGCATAAATATAGCCAAGAATTCCCTTTTGCATCTCAATGACACCAGCACAGTACAAACATACACCCCCCTGAATATTAATTTCATTCTCACTTTCCATATGTTATGCAGGATCCTTTTGCATTCTGGAAAGCAGACCAGCACTTGCAAAAAATCTGCCTCCTAATTTGGCTACCTCTATATCAGTGCATTTATCCAGACACCTTCGAGAACCAGACTAAGAAATCATATCAACACTAGATGGAGCTCCTATACAGCAACATCTCAGGAGAAATCTTTGGGGCTCGTGTGCATGTGCAAAGCAGGGACGGATGTATAGGCCTGGCACAGCAGGAAAATGCTCTCAGGGCAGTCAGGTTCACTATAGCATCCCCGTGTCCACGCCCACGCTGTCCTACAGGACCCTCAACTCCTGCCAGGACTGCTCATTTGCTTTCGAAATGGGGGGGACATCCCCAGGACCATCCTTCATGCTGAGCATCTGCACAGATGTTCTTAGCATACAGTATCGGGGTTTCCTTCATGGGATATATAGGATATAGTACCAAGTAAGCTCAGAGGTGAAACTACAGTGTATTATCATCTGCCTGTCAGGGAGCTGAACTTCCACTTGAGCACCCCTAGCTAACTTCCCTCCTATGAGCCTCTGCTTTTTCACAGAATGCATCTACTCATTTTTAATAATAAAGATATATTTCTAGGAATTTCAAAATGATTCTAAAATCTGCTTTTTTCAGTAGCTACCATTCCTAGAGATGGAACATACTACACCTATTTACTCTACTAAGTCAAGTTTTTGTCATGAAGTCCAGTGCTCGAATTGTTTTTTATAAGAACTAACTATTACAGAATCACAGAATCATCTAGGTTGGAAAAGACTCATGGGATCATCGTGTCCAACCATTCACCCTACTCTACAAGTTCACC
>JAAGNO010000691.1:0-10880 GCA_033439905.1 Ceryle rudis | reverse complement strand
AGCTATCTTCAAGAATGATTAAGAAAGAGAAATTATGTTTCAAATATTTTTTCTTACAGTAGCTTAGAATGGAAAAAAAACCCCAACCAACCAAAAAAAACCCAAAAACAAACAAAAAAACCCCAAAACAACGACAACAAAATAACAGCAACAAAAAGAAAACACCATAGAAAGGAAAAGAAAGTGGTTCTCCAGAAGAAGGGTGAGAGAGTGGGGTGCTCTGTCAGTCTGTTTATGACATCTGTTCTCTTGCCTTGCAGCTGGGCACAGGGACGTCAGGATTGTGCTGGAGTGTAATCAGGTAGAGATCATGTCATTCATGCCTTTGCCAGGGCCCTGTCAGCAAGCTGGCAGCTGCCAGCATGGTCTGATGACCCTGATGCAAACAGCAGAGCACTCTTTTCCTTTTTCACATCTGAGATTAGTTAAAACTGACAACAAATTAAATAACAGCTTATCACTGCTTGAACCCTAGCTGCAGAGTAATTAAGAGTTCACAGTTATGCTCTCAGCTGATCATGAATGAGACAAGCAGAACTTCAACCTGGTAGCCAGGATGTATAAGAAAGATCTTTACTCTGTGATGAAGTCTCGCTTAGACTTTCCCTTTGAACTGATGGGTATGTCAGGGTGTTCCAGGCCTGATAAAGGATTCACTAAAGCTGACAAAAGTCTGGAAAATAAAACCTATCACCTGCATGTGGGGGAATAGAGGAGAAAAGTGAGGAGGTGCCTTGGGGTTTCCTGGTAATTGCTTCTTGCAAAATGCTCAGCATTTCTTTCTAAGCAAAACCCTCATACTTTTAAATATTCTTTCATTTACAGTAGGATTCATTGCCAGTGTGCAAACACAGATGATGTTTTATATCATTTGTAAATAATTGATATGCATAAGACATTGTGACTACGTAAACACACCAACAAAACCGAATGACTACAGAGACTGAGATACAGTACATATATACCTGTAGAGAACCATACTTCAAGTGTATATATATAACATACACATCTCCATCAGAAATCCTTCTGTGATGTGTCTATTAAATTAGGAAAGATTGCAAGCTTCCTCCCTGCACAGAAAAAAAAAAAAAAAAAAAGCATAATAAACCAGAGAGTAAAATCAGTGCTACACCAAATTAATTTCTCTCGAATGTAATTCTAAAAATTTTCTAAGTCAGTTTTCAGTATCTGTTCTTATTTGTATATATTTGATTGTCAATTTCACAAACACTGTGACAGCTTTGTTTTAAAGCTATTATACAAAAATAATGAACAAATAAATAAATTATTTGAATAAATGAAATATTAGAATTATTTTAGTAGCATCTTCTTAAAACAGGTCTTGAATTATTGCCACAAGCTATATGTAATATCCTCCATGTTTAAAGGGAGACTTTATATAGTCTGTTGAAATGTAATAACATACAAATATTTTATATTTAGTGAAGATGTAAGATACATTAGATTTCTTTCAGTAGGCTTAATTTTGTTGTTGATAGAATTTATAATTTGTTGAGTATATCAACACTGTTGTTCACATGCTTCTTGTGGATCGATTGCTGCTTCACAAACCCAGGACTGCCAGCTTGAGGGAGATGTGATTTTACTTTCTACAGATGACTCTGTCTAATTTTTCCTGATTATTTGTCATCATCAGCATGATCATTCTTAATATGCTATAAAACAGGAAGCTTGGACTCTAAAATGCAATTTAATAAATTTTTCACATGAAGTTAATTATTTTACATACCCATTTGTTTAATATAATGAAGAAATCTGTCAGGCTTGTCTATTGGGGTTTGTATGTAAGAAATCTTCAATCCAGGTTGTTCTAATTTAAAAGTTATAGGTCTGATTAAGTTATACATACATGTCATATAGAATACCTATACATGTAAACAGTAAGAGATTCATTGAACTAATATTGATGGCAATGTTCTTTAGTTTAATGATCAACACTTCCAAAGTCAGTTCATCAAGTTAGAAAAGTGCAGCAATGGGGTAGTTTATTAATTCAAACAAAATCTAGACCAGAAATTGTGTTAATACATAAACCCACAAATCACTAGATTTATATCCAAGTTTTAATTCAAATGTTTTATTTGATCCAGAACAGATAATTTCCCACTACAGAGGATAGGACTGTGCTGCAAAAGACTTCATAATTTACACTGGGTGGTCTTCATTTTCTGTCTCTTCCATGGTCTCTCTACCTTATCCTAGTCAATTGCAAAAAATAAACCCTAAACCTAAAACAGTAATGATGCTTCTTCTATCATGAATTTTAAGAAGATTAATGACTTTTTAAAAACAAATAGATATGGTGTAAAAAGTATAATTAGTTAAATTAGACTTTTTTTTTTTCAGATGAACTACATAAGGTTTACTTTATAGTGACAATTTTTTTTTATAATGGTCTAAGAGTAACTAATATAAAAATTACTGCTTTCAGTGAAAGTTACTTGAGCAGTACAGAACAGAACTGTGAGACTGCAGACCTCTATACACTGCTCCTTCTTTTCACACTTACTAATTCTTTGAAATTATACAGGGGAGTGTGGGTGTGTTTCTTAATATTATTAGTAAGAAGGAGCAGGAGATCTTGTTTCTTAGATTAGAACTTCAGGGCTCTTGGCTCTCTAATGGAACATATTTCCTTTTGCTTAAGGGGGAAGGGGAAAATAATCTTGCTTTCTTGAAGTCTTTCTGTTTGTGGTATGCTCTTCAGTTCACAACATTAAGGGCATGAAATTAGCTATAGCTATTAGAAAAAAGCATGCAATAAGCTAGTCTTCATTAATCAAGTCTAATGCAAGGGTTAAGAGAAGATGGTTAGCAAAAGGCTATTTATCAGCTCAGGATTTTAACTTTCAGAGATGTGATGTCAAGAAAATGGCTGCTGTCAGTGAGCACACATTTTCTAGCTATTAAAAGGGCAAAAGGACAAAGGACAGTAATTTTCCTACAATGCATGGGAGAATCATTTTCATACCATGAGGGACTCAAATATGAAACAATTATTAGGACTAACATGACTAAGACTTTTGGCTACTGTTTTGAGCTTAATGAGATTAGGTTTCTAGGGATTTTTGTGTTTTAACCTGAGGCTAGGATTCTCTAAAAGTCTAGGAAGTTACACATTCAACCCTCAGAGGAGTTTGTTGGTTTTTTTGCACATGGCACATATAAGGTCTTTAAAGTATTGTAGCCTAGAGCTGCAGGTGATAAAATTAATGTTTCATAATTTTATTAAAACAAAAGTATCAGGAAAGGTATAAGTAAGTCCCTTGTTTGTTAATAAGACATAGAGACATAAGATCTGTGAGCCTGCAGAAGATATTTGCTCATGTGCTTTGGCCTTATCACAAGCCTCTGCTGACTTTCTATTCCATGCAAAGGTCTAGGTTTCTTTCATTGTCCTGTTCTGACAAGAAAATGTACTATCTTGGGACATTTCATTCACCTGTAGCACTGTGACTGCCATTGTGTTCTAAAAAGAAGTGTTTATTTAACACTACTTTTTCAGCATAAAGGGAGAGAGTCCAACCTAAAATACCACACATATATCATTGCATATGCTTAAAAGTCTATTACCACAAATGCCTCTATGTGCATAGTAGCAATTTTTCACACTTGACTTGGGGTATGTACTTTTTTTTAGACTATGTATCAAAGTACTCAGATATCAAATTCAGCTAAATGAAGCCTAAGATTATTTTTTTTTTTTTTGTCAAGTACACATCTAGATTATCTAATATATCATGCAGTTTTGCACCTATAATTGACAGTATTCATTAAAATGCCCTAAGTTTTGGGTTGTTTTTTTTTTTTCTTACTTTCAAAATTGTAATATTTAAAACTATCCACTTAATCTGAAGGATAATGAAATGTTGAACCAAAGGAAAACTTTTTATTTTCTGCTTAGATTCTTATGATACATGGTTTCATCTGAGGGTTCCCCTTCATTTCATGGACAAAATAATGAACAAGTATTCTCATTCATAGTAGGAAGAGAAATTATTTTAAGTCTCTGAACTGGTTCTGTACCATCCCAGACAATTAACTATCCCTAACAATCTTCATGATGGTCCTTGTAAACGTTCCATCAAATATAATTTAGGCCTGAAAAAGAATCAGGGAGTTGCTGAACTACATCTTTAATAAGCGATGTCCCTGCAAAGTTACTCAAGTGTTACTGTGAGCTAAGCTTCACATTTCTCATCATCCTCATTATTAGCTAGCTGTTGAATATCATATATAATACAGGTTTGCCATTTGCAAAGCTTCACTTAAAAGACTGATGCCTTCAGTGGCATAAATTGTGACCAGAATTCTCAAGCAGCAAGGCTTGTAAGAAATATGTGCTGACATCACATTTCTGCATTTTACTATGGAACTGACATTTCTGCCATTTATTGCCAAGTGAGAGATGAAGCAAATATAAAGGACTAATGAAAGATGTCACCAAACTTCGAAGAAGGCTTAAGACTTGAATTTAAATTGAACTGTACAGGAGAAGTGTATGAAATGAATCACCAATCCACCCTAAAACCTCAGGGATGAGAGGGCAGTACTCCTCGACAGAAGGACTATTGTGATCCCGTGTCAATAACAGGAACACAAGAAAAGATTAGAGAAACATGATAAACTCTGAATTCCTCATATCAGCCTGTGATTTAAGAACATTGAGGAGGTTTTCTGGGCTCCCTGACTCCAACCAAATTCCACAGATCAATAAATTATTGTTTGGGGGAGGGTTCGTGAATAGAGGAAAGAAATTTTTTTGAGTGAGGAGGAGACAACTCACACTCTGGATAAGGCTTTTAGTCTTCGGCAAGGAAGCATGATTTCTCTAACAGAAATGAAATAGTAACAAGTTAAAACAATTTCTAGGTTTAAACTTAGGAGTTTGGAATCACAGATAGTTACTCTCCAGATTTTTGTTTTATGAGCATGTTCTACTTTTCTGAAAACATCATACCAGTGAAAAAAAAAAAAAAAGCAGTAAAAGGGGAACATAAGTTTTCCCCCTCTCTCTCTTTCTTCTTCCTGGCCCACCCTGGACTGTAAAACTTAAATTACAAATGGTCTCCTTAAAATGAAGGATGTCATAGTTGTTTCATCCTTGGAACAATTCCCATAATGCCTGTATCTCACATCTTTGTGGAAACATCTCCTGTATTACAGGGTATGTGTTGCTCCCATCTCTCAGTTACTTGCAGTAATATAGTGTCCCAAATACTATGGAGAAAAAAGATGGCATGGATGTACTTGGCTTGGCCAGGCTTGAAGCTTACATCTTTTTATTATCCAAGTCCATCAAAGAACTGACAGTTGCTTACATAGTGTCCTTGTGATATTTGTGAGAGTGGCTGTTCCTTCAGACTGTAACAACTGATTTTGCAATTTCACACTAACTGCAGTTGATATCAACATGACTTCTAGGAACAGAATTTCCATTGTGAAAGAGCAGTGACATGCTTTCTTTTGTGTGTGCATGTCTAAAACACTTGTTTAAATACTTCTTTCTTCTGTGTGTCAAGCAGCTCTACTTTCAAAGATAGTTTCCTGCTCAGTATTTTCTTCACTTTAAACTTCTGTCTTCTATCAACTGAATGAAAGCTCTGAAAGCTTCACAGTCTCTGCTACAACTGTAGTGTGCTCATCTGGTCTGATAGCAATGTTAACAAAATGTATGTTTGACACATAGGACAGTTTTTGCTAAAGGCTTATTTTCAGGCTTATATAAAATTCTAGTTAAGTGGTAGAAAGAAAATGTTCTAACAAAACATGAGAAGGTTTATAATGTGTATATATATGAATTATAATAGGGGAGAAGCTCAGAAGATTAAGGTAAGAAACAATCGTATCATCATTGTCATGGATGATTGACTAGACTAGAAACTAAGTACAGAAGCTGTGTGTTCAATTCATAGGGCCAGATGGATTTCACCTCAGCATGCTGGAATAGTATGGCCTCTATAATCTGTGAAATATCATGCAGCTAGGGGAGGGTACATGATGGCTGAAGATGTCATCTTTAAGAGGAACAAGGACAAGTGTTAATGGTCTAGTTAATCCCAGCCCCTGAAAGATCCTAACTATGTTTTTTTATAATCCATTTCCAAGCACATTAGGACAATAAGGTAACCAGAAACAGTCAATACAGATTTGTCAGGAGCAAATCTTTCATGACCATAATGATCATAAGAGATTGTGATGCAATATACCTTGATTCAGAATGCCTTTAATGGTCTCCAATCACATTCTTATTTGGAAGCTGACGAGATATAAACTGAAAGAATGTATGATTAGGTGGAATGAAAACTGACTGGATGTCCAGGCTCAAATCAATGCCTTCACATCCACCAGTGAGTCCTCTGAAAAGCAAATTAGCCCAGGTGTTGTTGCTGAGGCTAGTATGGCTTCATATTTTAATTATCAATCTAGACAATGAAGAAGAAAACACTCTAAATAAGTTTTCATAATAAAATAAATTTGGGCAAAATGGTTAATATGCCAAACTGTAGAGCTTCCAGAGGAACTTCAAAAACTCTACTAACAGTCTTACAGAAACTTCATGTATTTCAACAAACAAAAGTGCAAAGTTTTGCATCTGGGGGAGAATAACCTTGTACTGGGTATCAAGGGAGTACAAACAGGTAGGTACACACCAAAGACTGAATGATTGGATGGCAGGTCTCATGAAGGGAACTGGAAGGCTAGGCAGGAATCATGTTGAAACAACTAGGAGACTGGGTGTGTATCACATTAAATCAGTGAAAACTTGTCCTCATAATGAGGAAAGAAAACTGCATAGACAGCAGGTCAAAGTAAGTTATTCTCTACCTTTGATCATCACTAATGAGGCCAAACCATTAATTTTCATTTCCTGTTCATTTTTTAGTATACCACTTTCAGAGCAATGTTGGATTTGTCCAGTAGTGGGTTACCAAAACTGTTAGAGCAAGAGGATGTGATCTATCAGGAAAAGTTAAAGCAGCTGTTAAAAGACTTACTTATTCTGGGAGAGTGCAGGCTAGGAGTAAATCTGCATCTGTAAAAAGGCTGCACACGTGGAAGAAAAAAAAAACTATCCACATAACCACTAATTAAGAGGTTACATATTATTGTCTGTAGTTCCACAATTTTATCCTTTATTTCTTTTAGAACACCTGTATAAATAGAATAAAGCACTGACAAGTTGTTAATGTTCATTTTGTTTATTCTTCATGTAACTTAACCCTGACACTCAGAAACTCATTGAAATCATACTTGTATTTATTTCAGACTGCCTATCAACCTGTGAGGTAAAATATTTCGTCATGGGATCCTCTTCAACTCTCTCTAGAATTTCAGTGTGGTTTGATGGTTTTGCCTTATTGTGTTGTGCTTTGTTTTGTTTTGTTTTTCTTTTTCTCATAGTGATTATCTTCTCTAAACAGGTCTTTGTCATGAAAACAATTCAATATTGAACTTCTGCTTCAGAGCTCTCACAGGTTTATATTTGTTGACAAAAGTTTTAGCTTTGCACTGGAATAATAAACTAGATGTAGAATAGACTTATACCTAATGAATGTTAATCTCTGTTAAATCATCCAGCTTCTATGGAACTAATTGAGATTTACTGCTTGAATTCATGCTGTCAATGTAGACAGTGAGATAATTCAGTTCAATTTAGGATTTATAAATCCACTGTAAATATGTCTTACTTGTAATTCAAACTGTAATTTGTACTACTCTCCCACCAGAATAGGAGGTTCCACTTTCAGTTTAAAAGGACACTTTGTATTAAAACATTATTAAATTCAGATTAAGGAAAAAGATCAGAAAAAATTATTTTTTTATGGACAAACTGCAGAAATTCTACTAATTTTTTACTTCTGTTGGCATGGAAAATTGTTCAATAGAGAATAGTTATTTTATGCACAAACCAAAACTAATGGTGGTCTAAATATGAAATAATGGCTTGTACTTGGTATCATTAGAGTGGTATTGACTGCAGACTACACAAAAGAAACCTGGAAAATATACATTAAAACAAATCATCCATTTAAAATATCCTGTACACAAATCTATTAATCTATTATGCAACAAAGTTGCATTAAAGACTTTAACAAAAGAAATATTTCCAAGAAATATGTGTTTGGATAATTAAAAAAAAAAAAAAAGAAAAAAACAATGCCTCCAAATTCACAAAGCTGTCTAAATTGAAAATGCTATAGAAAAGTGTGAAATTTCATGTAAATTAATGATTTACATTGATAAAGTGTGGGATTGGTAAATCTCAATTTTTTTCCACTCAAAAGTAACATGTAAAAACTTAAATTATTAAAAGACTTTTGTCATTACCAAAAAAAAGACCTATTTAGGAAGCCTAACATAAGTATGTCTACAATAAAGAGCTTAAGAAAATACAGGGAAGCTTCACACTCAAGTTATATCTGACTTGCCAGGAAGGAGAAAAAAGTATATAAAACTGTCAAACTAAATAGTTCTTAAAAGTTGTAACACTATTTCTCTGTGTTAAAAAAAAAAAAAAAAATTAGTCCAGGTATGTTCATATTTTTTAATAAGCACATGAAAAAGTCAGTGAACATTAATTTGCTTAATCTTATTATGCTGTCCAGAAATTTAAACCCCAAAACTCATGGATCATATAGATCTTGAGTTCAACTCCTCGACTGACAAGTATCCAGCTTGACCATGGAATAATATATTTTCAGTGCAGGCCTCAATCTATTTCTGACCTTTAAAGGAAAATCATTATGTGAGATTGATGAAGCTGAAAAAAGATTATCTTCTGAAACCATCATCATGCCATACAACGTCTGATTATTTTCCTGCTTTTTGAATTTTATACATGCTCTGACACTTGTAATTTATCAGTTTTTTCCCTTCAAATAAATCATCTGTATTTAAAATTATTAAATATTAAAGGTAAAGCAGCATATTCATATCACTGTGTTCTCACACAAGCACTACATAATATAATCTAACCTGTTGACAAAAGTTTTAGAGTATTTTTTTCAATAGTCCTAAACTGCACATTTGTACCCATATACAAACTCAGTTTCATATGCTTAACAGTATTTAATAGTCACATTTGCTTTGTGCGTTCAGTCAGCCATCTATATTTGCAACTCATCATACAGTAACAATTATTTGTACAAATAAAAAAGAAAACTTCCTATTCTATAGGAAGAAATGAAAAAAATGCAAATGTTTCTATTTTTACTAAAGGGATGGTCATGTGGATTCCAAAATACTTTGCAAGAGAAGTGTCATTATCACCCAGCCCAATTAGAAATGGTAGATTGTTGAAGTCTATGTCCCATGAATTAAGTCATATCTCACACAGGAAGGACAGTACAGGAAAACACTGCTAGTCATGAAAGAGCAAATGCCAGGGAAGTGGGGTTCTCTATCCTCTAGTTGTTAGCAACATGATATTTCCAAGGTAAAGCCTTTTATGACTGAGATCCATCTTAACGAAGATGTTTTCCTGTTTTCTCCTGTTGGAAAAACACTAGTACAACTTCAGTAGTCAAATGGATATATAGCTACTGTTCATTTCAGAGGCTTATAGCTTGAACATGTCTTGAAATTATCAGCTTCTGAAAATAACCCTTTTTCTAGTGAAGGAAATGTCTGATATTAAGGTTGAACTGCTCCTTTTACCCAGTGGACAGAAGGAAATTAGTAATCTCTGCTAATGTTGCTGTTTTCAGAGTAAACTCCATCAATAATTTATTGTTACCTCCTGTGATCACATTGTAAACTAAACTTTTGCAGGTTTTTACCTTTACACGTGCTTTACATCTCGTGCTTGAAAGTAAAGATTTTTTTTTACTGTTTCCCATTCTATACCTAATGGTAAAACACTGACATAGCATAAAGGTGAGATTTTTTTCTTACACACTTAGAGTAATAAGATTAAAATTTACTTTCTACAGCAAGTAGCAAAACTATATTCTGGAAAAATAATCTGGAGAAAAAATTCTGTCTTTCCTTCAGAAAGTACTCTCTGCTACCACAAAAGTCAAAGCCTGTTAAAATCTCAAAGACAGCAATTTAGAAGAGCTTGTAACTTGAAGAAAACCTGCTGGTTTTGAGACATAAGAAGTATACTATAAACATTTAATTAAAAAAAAAAAATCTTTTATCATCATATCATGTGTTGATGTTGGGATACTCCTGATGAATGCTTAACTGTTAAAGATGTAGAAAAAAAAATTAAGTGTCAAAATTCATATTTGTCAAGTTTAATCTGGATTTTTTTTTCTAGTAATAAATCATTAATGAGGAGAACAAGTAAACTTGCTACCATAGATGACATACCTGTCATAGAAGAGTACAGAATTTTTCCATAAAACAAATAATTAAAACACATTTTGTGATAGTGTCAGTACATTGACACAAGGCAGACTTTCAATAGAATTTACTCCATTTTAATGGGGAAATCTCAAAATTCTGTTTCCCATAGACCCAGAGAACACACAGCTTACTTATAAAGGTGAATTTAATCCTTATAAGCATTTTTTATATATATAGGTGCATATATAGTGGACCTTTCCAGAACATACAGTTCTGAATACTTCAAAGAACTGCTGTTCTCCGATATCTCATACCTCTGTGGGTCAAATTTCTAACTTTTTGGCTCACTCTATTCATATATTACTCAGGGACAGATTCTGAAAAAGCTGCTCAGCATGGGTTTCTTATACTCAAATATTAATGTATATCACTTTGATATATTCAAAACCTTTTCAAATAGAAATTATTTGTTATTTAGACTCTCCCAGTGCTTTTGTTAACCAGGTGAATGAGTATGGGAGGGCAATCAACACTAAAAAAGTAACAGTGCAAGGAGGTAAGGG
>JAAGNO010000690.1:0-13476 GCA_033439905.1 Ceryle rudis | reverse complement strand
CGCGGCGGCCCCCTCCCCAGCGCCTCAGGGACCGGCCCCTCAGGGTCGGCTGCGCTTTCGAGGTGGCTTGGCCCCCCCACACCCCCCTCCACGGCCAGCCGCCTTCCCCTCTCCCCTCCCTCCAAATCACTGTTCCCCTCATCCCCTTCTGTGGGGCCAAGGGCTCCTCCGGTCTCCGCCTTCACCTCACGTACCCGCCAAGCTCTCTCCTCCCTCGGGTAAAGCGCTGCCCGCTCTCTTTGCGATTCACCGCTCCCTTTTCTTTTTCTCTTTTTTTTCCTTCTTTTACACGTGTTCCTTCCTACCCACCCCCTTTCAGGGCCTTCCCCGCGCCCGCCGCTGGAAGGGGGTGGTCTGTAGGGGGTGTGGGTGCTCCCTGGCCGGGTGTGTTTGTGAGAGGGTGGTGCCGAGTGAGGTGGGAAAGCTTTGGGTGCTTTGTCTGTTTTATTTGAAGAGCCCACACTTGAATTTTCCCTGTTACAGCTGCCGGGCCGTACTGCTGGACGCACATGCTCTTGAGATTTAAGCTCAGGAACATCTGAAACATGTCTCAATTAAGCGTAGTAAGCACTATGTTGAGCTAGATAGTGGTTTATTTCTTCCCTGAGTGAAATGCTGCTTCTGGTTCACTATCTTATTGTATTCCCGCTCTCTGTTTCATGTTGTAAAATCTGCACGTGTGTGTTTTCCAAGAATTCATGTTTTCCGGGAGCATTTTGAATGGGTTAAACAAGGATCTGTAAGGGCTGTCAATCAAGGATTTAGTGTTTGACTGGGGTGGAGTGGAGAGAGGTCTTGAATTTCCACAGTGAAGCCCCAGTGAGTTATAGTCCTATCATCAGCGGCAGGACATTCCTTGGCTGAAGTGCTCAGATAAGCAGATCAATTAAACCAAAGCTCTGGATAGATAACGATCGCCATTTATGGAGCAGCCTCGCCGAGTTCTGACTGCCTCTATTTCAACCTGTAGTTGCTCGGTGACCTCTACAGAGGGCAGAAATGAACTGAGTTACAGTTAAGAGGTTTAAGGGGATTTTTTTTTTTTATTTCTTTATTTTCATCCCGACAGACATAAAGTGAGCGCGTAGGTGCCACGGTGACTGGTGCTCTATAAAGATCTAGGATGGGGATAACACACACCCCAGCTGAAAGGCGCTGCTGAAGGGCCATGTACCTGGGGAATGTTACAAACAGGAGCTCTCCTCATTTCTCTGGCATGAAGAAAACCTACGATAACTGCAAGGAGGGGGGGTTAAGTATTGCTTCTGTTGCTGCAGGGATGAAACACAGGCATTCTTGGGAGGAGACGCTAATTAAACATAAAGTAATGTGTTACTTGGAATGAAGAGCGGCTGATGTGTGTCTGCCTTTTGCGTGGTTAGTGGGTTTGGTTCGTACTGATTTAAAATATTTTTTTATTTATTGCCCTGTAGCTCCCTGGATGGATAAGATGGCTACTCTTGAGAAATGTCCAGACCTGAGGCTCCAGCAGAACAGTCCTTCAGGTAAGGACAGTCCTTTCTTTAAAACCCTGCTGCTGTCGGATCCTGTTTCAGTTTCTCGTCTGGCCCCAAGAGGAGTTCTTTACCAACAGCTCTGTTAAAAAAAAAAAAACCCAACCCAGTTCCTGCAGAATAAACCAATTGCGTGGGTGTGCAGGGGTAACGAATCTGTTGGTGACGAGCCTGTCTCTTGAGTGATGAATCTGGAAGAGTTAAAAACAGTTGCTGCAAAACCACATCTTTAATTTAACCGGTTTTGCTGTGTCCTAGTGCTGCTGCTGTTCTTTATAGTCTTGAGTACAGAGCGTCAGCTGGGTGCAGTGTCACCAAACTGACCAGTGGGGATATCATTTACTGCTTTTGCATTCTGGCTTCTGCAACAGGACTGAGTTTTTTACATCTCCTGTTGACATTATTTGACTTCCCAGTGCTTGCTGCCATTTCCTCGTGTAAAGAGATTTCTTTAGCAAGGATCTGTTTGGCTTTTAGTATGGCTAGCATAATTAAGTATGGTTTAATTATGTTAGAAGGCTTTAGTCTACTGGCTAAAACATAAATATCCCTGGGTTTTTTTCCCTCCAGATCCCAGCACCAGTCAAAAGAGTCACTTCTTGGAGACTGACTGGAAAACTCCTATGTTGTCCACAAAGATCCAGAGCCGTGTCAGTCGCTGTTCGAGTGTGGCCGACAGCGGGGACGGGGGCATCGGGACCTCCTGCTCAGACAGCACAGAAGGTGATGGTCAGCGTGGGGTCACAGTCACAGCCAAGGACTTGAAGCTTTCTTAGAAGACTGACAAGCATCAAATAGCCCAGGATTAGGGAGCCCTAGAATGTAAAACTCGGGGAGAGCAGAATCAGTAACGATGTTTGGAGACTATTTCAAAACCAGGGCCTCAGTACAACAGCTGTGATGCCTGAAATCTATCGAGTGATTAAGGGACTTGCTGCCTTTTTGAACTAGTTTGGTTATCTCCTCACTGTAGTAAGCAATTTTAGCTGACTGCAAGAGCCATTCTGGTGATTTCCTGGTTCACACTGTCCAGCGAGTGATTTAGCAGCAGGTCTGTTGTGTGATTTATTTTGTGCTGGGTTTTTTTTTAAGAAATAATTTCTAGGTGCCTCTAGAGACTGCAGGTCTGCGTCTTTGTGCATCCATCACCTCAGTGTTAGAACTCTGTGCTTCTTGCTGAAGAATCACAGAATGGTTTGGATTGGATGGGACCTTAATGATCGAGTTCCAACCTCCCTCCCTTTCCACCTGCATTTTCATCTTCCTCCCCGACAGTGACATAAGACCGCGCTGATTCACCGATTCTTCTTCAGAAGCAAGAAATTTTCTGGTGTTCTTTAAAACCGCTTCATGCTTTTCACAAGCTGCCCTGAGCCTTTTGATTGTGCCATAGATCTTAGTCATGTGTGAGCTGAAACGAAGCCTTTTTAGAAAGCCTGGCTTGTGGAAATATTGCTAGAAATGTTACTAGAGCACGTTTAAGTGTCTCATCTGGCCTCTCTGAGGATAACAAACCATCCAGTTGCAGGCTGAGGGCAGTGGGGACAATGATGACTTGTGAGAAGTTGCTCTTCTGAACGTTTGTGATGTTGTAGCCTTGTTTGTGAGAGCTGAGGCTGAACGTCAGCACAGGCAGCTGGCTGAAATACGCTGGCTTCCTGGTCACTCCGTTAGTCAGGAATGTTGTTGTGATGACCCTTAGCACACTCAAGGAACCGATTGCAGCATCCGCACGTGGCGTGCTGGTCAGAGAACTCGAGTTCCTGATAGTGATACTATCAGGTTTAAATTTAGGGGCTGTAAAAGGAAATGGTGCTGTCCCTTCCGTTTGCCAAGGTGAGCGTGCTTGTGACTGCTTGGTAGCATGGTGTTCCCTGCAGTTCCTAGGCACAGCCAAGGAATGTCCAAGGGCTTTTCTCCTGCTCCTGCTCATTTCTGAGGAGAAGGTCTTGTGCCTTTCTTGTGGGAGTTTTCCCGCAGTTTGATGATGGGCTTTGCAGAATCTGATTTTGGTCGTATCCAAATTATAACCTATTATTCCATCTTGTAACAGTGCTTTGAGATGAGACAGGTAAAGGGGTGACCTTGCAGTTCTGATGTTGGGTTAAAGCGACATCATGTGGGGATGAGCCTTTAGCCAAAGCCGTGAAGAAAACAAGTTTGTGTTTGGGACAAACCTGGAATCGCTGCGATACACGATGTGTTGGGATGAGGAGCCGGAACAGGCACTTCGCTCTTTGCCTTTCTCAGCTCTTGTTGCTGTATTGAAATCTGAGAGTTGCTAAGAATAACCCTGTATTTCCACGTAGCCAGGTTTGGTGCCCATCTGAGGGGACGGGCTCACGCTGGGGTGCGTGCGCTGAACTGTCTCATTTCCTGTGGCAATAAGGCGAGAGCCTTCAGAAAAAGCCCTTTTGCTGCAGCGTCCTGGAGGAGTTTGAAGGTGATCTAGTGCTCAGTTATGTTGGAAGCTCGTCATGGGCTTAGTGAAGGCTCCGGTTAACTTTGGTTATGGTTCAGAGTCGCTGAGCTGTGGAACGGGCAGAACAGAATCAAGGTCTCAGTGTTCAGCTGAGTAAGTTTCAGCTTTTTTTTTAATTCAATTTAAAGGACTTGATTTCTAAATCTATAGAAAGATAACCTTATTGGTTTAAGATTCTACTAGAGTAGCTTGAAAACAAGGCATTAAAAGTGTGTATTGACTTAAGCTTGGATTCTCCCTCTGGTTTACGGTGGTAGGAAAATGTCAGCAGGCTCCCGAGGGAGGGGTTCTGTAGGTGTGCCTTGGCCTTGCTGCTGCTTAGGAGGACGTGTTTGGGGGGAAAAGAATCGGGTTTTAAAATTATTTCCTGAAGTTCAGCAGAGGAGTGGCTGTTGGTGTTAGAATATTTTCAGAATTGTAATTAGAGTGTCGCTTTTCTTTCCCCAGACTTTTGCAATTCCAGTAACGGTTCCTCATTCCAGCCCATCAAAACCCAAGTGACCATCCCAACAGCCCACGTTATGCCTTCTACTCTGGGTGCCTCACCCTCCAAGCCGTGCTCTGCAGGAGACCAGGGCTGTTCACAGAGTGCTTCAAAAACTGCTATGCCAGGACCTGCCGAACACGCAGGGCTCCTGAGAAACGGGGATTTCAACGCTGGGAGGTCTTCTCAGGTGCCCCCCAGGGATCTTTTGCATCTCTACAGGACTTCAGGAGAAAACGGTTTTGAACGAGCCTGGCATCCTGCTTCTGATCCCATGAGAACAGAAGATACTTGGAAGTTTGACACCCCAGCCATTGAGCCCACCATGAACCAGTCTCTTTTTCTGGATAGCTTGTGCACTGACCCTCTCCACAGGTTCCAGAAGTTCAATCCAAACCCTGGGGCAGCTGAGGCAGGAAAGGACCACTATAAGGTGCTGCCGGAGAGTAAGCACGCGGCGGGAGCCAACGGAGCTTGTGAGCCCCGGGACGGGACGTGGCCGGGTAGGAGCAGACTGATGCCAACGGGGCTCCAGGCCAACAATTTCTTTTCAAAACCTCTAAGTCCTTCGTCTCAAGCGTGGATGCAAGAAGGCTGCACGATGCATCCTCACGAGCAGGTCTGCGAGCTCAGCGCATGGAAACAACAGCTGGAGAAAGTACGACTGCAGATAGAGCAAATGCAGGTAGGGAGCTGCTTGTGTGAATGGACGAGTTTGAGACCCTTCCTGTCTCTTTAGTCATCTGTCATTGTCCCAGTTAGGGAGCAAGGGGGGAAAAAATGTCTCCTGCTTCTCCCCGTCTTCCAGTGAAAGTCTCTTAATGATCTGTTTTTACAACACATGGTGTCACAGGTATCGTTTGACATGCTGCTTGTGCCCTGTATTAGGTTACAGCGCTGCACAACGGCTCAGATCAAGAGGTGAAATATCCTCTCTGCTAGAAACCGCCAAGAAAAAGCATATCAAGATGTTCTTAACAGTTTCTAGAATAACTGTGTGCTGTAGCTAGGGTGAGGAAACAAGACTTTTTTGGAAAAAGATGCATAAAACTCACTGCAGCTTTAGATGGAAACTGTTTATCACCTTCCACCGGCTGTACCCTCATGGAGACAAACTGTTTCCAGTGAGCTAGTGCAGTGATCTAAAATTATTTGTTAATCTCCAGTTGTGCTTGGGCACAGTTACTTGTTCTTGGACATCGACAGAGACTGAAATAGCTACGTCCTGGCATGCAGATGAGCACACGGCGTGCAAAATAGCTCTAGCAGTGTTGCAATTACCTCTGTGGTGCACAAACCTCTCCCTCCTGGTTTTGTCTCCTCTTCCAGTTACAAAATGGAGGAGGCTGCCACCACCCCTCCATGTATTCTCCTTCGCTGCCTACCCCCGATCCGGCCCAGTGGATCAATATCCTGAACTCCAATGAAAACCTGCTCAAGGAGAAAGAGCTCCTCATTGACAGGTGAGAGCTTGATACCCACATGTGCTTTAAAGACTCCAGCATATTTCTTTTTGGAAAGGGAGGGGTTTGAAAGTACCACAGAAAGCTCATATCTCAGAGTCTCTTTTACTCGATTGAGCTTTTTGATTGCAAACAACAAAAGTACTTTTGAGAACGGTCTTTTGGGTTTTTTTTTCATGAGCTCTCCTCCCCTTCCTCTTGGAAGTAGGATGTTGATCCTGAAGGATCTTGAGAAATGTTCAAATGAAGGGTTTAAATAAATCAATTTTGCTTATGGTTTTCTCTGCTTTGTAAGGGTAAAGATTTTTGCTTACGTCATGAATATCTGGAATGTCAAAACTACTGCCTTTTTGCTTAAGGACTTTCTTGGAGTTCTTTGAGATCTTATATTTTCTCTTTGGGCTGAAAACCAGCATTTCTCATACCTAACACTTGTGGTCCATAAGCTTTTTCAAAAAGTAAGTCCTAATGAAAACTGCCTTCAGCGTTTGGACTGTAAATATGTTTTCTGCTTGCTCATTTGGAGTCCTCTGATGTCTGTGTATTTTACTATAAGTTCCACGGCCAAGCTGGATGCTCCGAAGCGTGCAAGGCTTGTTTGTTTTATCTATAATCACTGCTGGGGAGGAGGCTTTGAAGGGAGGTGGAGGGGGAAAAGTTAATAGCAATTGTAAAAAAAGTTGCTATCTTTCAGATTATTTCTCTGCAGGTCAGTTATGAGTTGCAGAGTTTTCTCTTCTGCTTGTTACTTTATGGAGCACTAGAGTTGGGGTGGCACTGGTCAAGTTGTATTGCTCCCTACTGTCAAAACCAGGGTACATGTTGGAGAACAGTGTGTTTGTTACCTGTTTGGTTGTTTGGTTTTTTGTAATAGACAAAGACAACACATATCCCAGTTGGAGCAGAAAGTCCGGGAAAGTGAACTGCAGGTTCACAGTGCCCTGCTTGGCTGTCCAGCATCCTACGGAGATGTCTACATGTTGAGGATGCAGGTAATTGGGTGCAGCAGGGTTGCAGTAAGAAACGTGTATTAAATCCAGCAGCCCTTCCACTGCTCATGAGGCATTTCCTAAGTTGGAGGGCGAAATGGTCCTGTGTCTGGGCTCCAGATGACCTGTTGTCTCTAAGATACCTGACTCTTGATTTCAATCCCTGAAGTAGTGCGATTTGTTTAGAAGCTGATGCAAACATCTGACATCACTGACGAGCACTATTTTAGATCCTTCAGTATATAAGATGGTCTGAATGATGTCTGGGAATTAGGAGGGCTGAGAAGGCAGCTCTGAGGTGGTGCAGCTGCTTCCTGCCTGTTTGTAACTAACCGAGCTCATAGGCTATCTCTGTTTGCAGGAGCTGCAGCGGGAGAACACGTTTCTCCGAGCGCAGTTCACAGAGAAGACTGAATCCCTCAGTAAGGAAAAGATCGAACTGGAGAGAAAACTGGCTGCTGCTGAGGTGGATGCAAAGCTGATCCGGGAGTCGCTGAAGGAAACAATGCAGAAACATGCAGAGGAGTTAAAGAAACAGGAAGAAAGGGTACGATCCTGTTGCTCTAGAGATGGGAAGGTGTTTTCTTTGTGCAAAGCTAAAAGTCAAGGTGGTGACTAGGTGAAAGTTCTCTGTGGCAGGGTGTTACTGTAGGTATTTTCGGATCTCTGTGTAGAATTCTGGTTTATAAGCAAAAGCCCTTCCTTCTGCAGTCAGAAGTATTTCAGTACCTCTTCCTTTAACCAGAGAAGAAGCCAGTCTTTCTTTAAGTGAGCAGAAATGCTGCTGAGTTAATGTGATCTTGTATTTTGGTGTCGAGTGCTGTACAAAAAGGTAAGTGAGAGGGCTTAGAGAGGACTGCAGAATGGACTAAACTTGCATATAACTGTCTGAACTAAACTTGTATGTAATGGTCCTGCAGATAAAGGGAAGAGACAAACACATTAATAATCTTAAAAAGAAATGCCAGAAGGAATCTGACCAAAACAGGGAGAGACAGCAGAGAATTGAGACCCTGGAACGATACCTGGCTGACTTACCAACTCTTGAGGACCACCAGAAACAGAGTCAGAAGGTAAAAATTCCTCTGAATTGTGATGGTAGCTCTTCACATACTTGCTCAGATGACTCTTCTGCCCAAGTAAAGTTGTGGTCTGGCCTTTTTGGAGGAGGAATGTTCTGAGCTGTACCCGAGAATTGCCACAGATTGTAAAAATCAGCATTGCAGATGTAGTTGAAATGTGGCGTGTGTGTTATGGAAACCCCTGGAAGGTCTCTAGAGTCTTTTGATGGTCTTTGTTGCAGCTGAAGGAATCTGAACTGAAAAGTACAGCTATGCAAGAAACAGTGCTGGCACTGGAAACAGAGCTTGGAGATGTCCGGGCTGCTTTCAGGGAGCAAGAGGTGCAGCTAGAAACCCAAAAACACAAGGAGCTGGAGCTGATTTCCACTGTGCGCAGGTAAGAATCAGGAGGATTAGAATAAGCTTTGTCGTAGCACTGAAGTAATCGCTGCCCAAGAACAGTGATGTCTCGGCACAGCCGCTGTCCCACCTGTCAGAACCAGGTTACCGTGGATCTGTGATGGTTTTGCGGGTGCTCGCCAAAACCCCCTGTTCAAACTCTGTGTGCCAGCAGGGGAGGGTGGGAGCAGGACCACGTGGCTGAGAGAAAGTGTGGGGGGCCCTGTTTGTCACCTGGGTTTGTCTGTGTCCTCAGATTATCACTCTCCATTCTACCTTCTTGCAGAGTGGACCTACATAATCTGCAGTCGTGTCTCTGCGACTGTACCAACATCCTGGGCAGGGCTGTGTCCAGGGAGAGGGTCAGTCTCTCTGTCCCAGCACAGGCAGTTTGAAAGCTGGGATGCAAACTGAGCAATGCTGATACCCGACAGGAAAATCGTTTGCCTCTTCATTGTTCAGTGAGGGAAACACCCTAAACAAAGCTGTTTTCCCCATGGTGTCGTGCTAATTTCAGCTTGCAGGACAAGGTGCAGCAGTGCGTAAAGAATGCAGAGAGAGGACCCCTTGGCCACGACGGGGAGAGACAGAAAATAGAAAATGAGTCTCTGAAGAAAGAATGTGACTGCCTCAGGAAGGTAACAGGCTGTCCCAGATGGGAATCCCCTATTTCTCCTTCCTCTGAGTTACACCAGCCACTGAAATCAGGAAATCAGGGACTTTTGCAGTCACCTGCAGTCACAATTGTACTGAAGCAGTAATTCCTGGGGTTCCAAACTGAGAGGTTTTAAAAGCCGGTTTTGGTGTGATAACGGTGCGTGCTGACAGTAACGATGGAGAGAAGCTGGAGAATGCAGGAGAGGGGAGAGGAAAACCATGAGAATGCAACTTCTCCAGTCTGTTTTTAGCTGTTACTTCTAATGGTGCCTTTTATCAGGTGCCTTTCAGGGAATCCAAGTCCACCACTAAGAGAAGCAGTGGTTAAGGGAGTAAGTGAACAGGAATGAGGAGGAGAGGGGATATTATCCTACTGAAGGAGAAATCCTGGTGGTATTACTGAGTCTATATGGCCAGATCTCATGCCTCTGCTTTTGATTCTAGATTGTGGATAAACAGCAGAAGAAGATGGAGCAGTTGTCATTGAAAGTAAAGGTGAGAGGTGACTGCAGAGAGGCGTGGAACTTGACAATCTGCTGTGAAGTGAGTTAGACTTAGTACTTTCCCATGGTCTGTTCCAGAACCTGGAAGAACAGGTGGCCCAGGAGGAGGGGACAAGCCATGCTCTGAAAGAGGAGGCGATGAGAAGAGAAAATGCACTGCAACAGCTCCGGGCTGCTGTGAAAGAGGTCAGAGGGGGGGGAGTGTTTCACATACCTGAGTGTAGTAGTTGAATGAACAATGGATTGTCTTTTAGCAAGGCCCTTACTTTGCAGTTAGCAGCATAACCTCTTCTGCTTCCTGCTCCCTGCGCGTTGCTTGCCCTGTCAGTGCTCTGAAAGGCACTCTTCTATGTTCAAAAGTGGGAGGAGAAAGGCAGTTTCTGCCTCAGGAATTTCAGCTGGGTCTGCGGGATGAGGTGGAGGATGCTGAGTTTGCCAGCTGAGGGCAGCAAGGCAGTGAGCTGGAGGCCAGACTCCACTACTGCCCTGGCTGAAGGGCTGGGCTGAGCTCTGCTGTCAAGCTTTGAGGAAGCCAGGCACAACGGCAGCCCTTGAGGGAAGGGGTGGCCTGTGTAGGGGTGAGCAGCTGGTACACAACTTCCTGAAAGCTTATTTTGATGTGTCGCGCCTTGGCAGGGACAGTGCTGCGTCACAGGGCACTTGTCCCTGCTCACTGCAGCGGGCTTGGAGTAGATCACCTTTAAGGGTCCCTTCCAGCCCAAGCCATTCTGTGCTTCCTGCCTGAGCCAGGGAAGCCGAATGCTCACATGCTGTGTAGAGCCGACACTCGCCTCACTGGCGAGAGTCTTGGAGGGCTTGATGTAAACCAGCTGCTCCTGGCATTGAGTGAAGTTGCTTTAAGCGTGCTCATTCTGTACCAAGTGACCCCTAACCTGCTGCAACCGTCTCTTCAGCTTTCAGTGCAGAACCAGGACCTCATTGAGAAGAACCTGACCCTTCAGGAACGGCTGCGGCAGGCGGAGCTGACAACCCAGCCGCTGCCTGCTGAGACAGCCCGCCTCGCCCAGGAGCTGCACGGCGAGCTGGCCAGCTGTCTGCAGGACTTGCAGTCTGTCTACAGCATCGTCACTCAGAGGGCTCAGGGGAAGGACCCCAACCTCTCTCTGCTCCTGGGCATTTGCTGTAAGTGTGCGGAGTGATGGGAAAGCAAACCCTTTGGTTCCTGTGCTGCGGCAGAGTTAAAGAACCCGCATATAGCACGGAAGGTTCTCATCTTTCTGGGCTTCTGAACCTTCTTTCTGCGGTTAGCTTGCTCTAGAGGTGTGTGCTGTAAAAATGAAATGGTAACCAGTATCTCTTTTGCAAAGGTGTGTTGGTTTTTCTGGCTTGCTTGCAAATTGGTGTGATCCTGGGTCAGGGTTGCCTGCAAGGTAACTCCCTTCTCTGCCTCCACAGCTGTGCAGTACTCTGCAAAGGAGAAGGACGACCTGCTGAGCCCTGATGGACTGGCAAAGAAACTAGTGGAGGTAAAACAGCTTCACAAAGAGGTGGAGGACTTAAGGACGGCAATATCTGACAGATACGCTCAGGACATGGGAGACAACTGCATCACCCAGTAAAGAACGCTCCCCAAAGTAAGGCAGGAAATGAAGACTTGAAACCTTGAGGAGTTAGAGCTCCTACAACCCAAAACCTATTCAGCACTTTACCATCCCTTTGCTCGGGTACAAGACGTGTGACTTATCCAGCCCCTGAGAAATCAGGGGGTTGGTTTGTTGCCAGAAGTGTTTAGCTGCTGTCTGGCTAACTGGAATCATTCAGGGCTTCGGTGTTGGGCTTTGCAGTAGGCTTTGATCTTGTGGAATGTGTCTGTGCTGTGTTTGCTGGAGCTGGTGTGGTTTCTGATGCTGGGAGATGGATTCTGCATTGCCTTCCAGGCGTGTCAAATGCTGAACATGCAAATGTGACAGTTAAAATCGTCGCTAAAAGGAAATGGTCTTTCTGATCAGTTCTCTGTGCAGATCCTGTGTGACTGGTAAGACCAGAGGGTTATTGGAGTGTTCAGGGCTATCTCTGGATTCCACAGGCAAGCAGGTCTGCCAATTATACTGCTGCTAATTACATCAGGGTGCTGTGGGCTCTGCAGATGCTGCATGCTCAGCTCTGGTTGGGACGCTTCTGTAGCCATTCATAGAGCAGGACCTGCTTTCCTCTGGTAAATGTAACCAGAGTCTTTCAGTAACCATCTGAAGTTTGGGAATAGAGCAACACTAAAAGAAGACTGAAAACACTCCCCTCTGGGCACTGTTACCCCAGAAGCCTTAAGCTTTTTATCCCCCAAAATAGCACCCTGAGCATGGGTACGATTCAGATGGTGGAGGAAGTGGATTGATGCTGAAGTGCCTTAATGTACTCAAGACACCTCCTGTCTCCCTGCTGCTTAGTGCCTAATGCATCTGCTGGCAGCGTGAGGAGCTGCTGCTGC
Source organism: Ceryle rudis (assembly GCA_033439905.1). Classification (NCBI taxonomy): domain Eukaryota; kingdom Metazoa; phylum Chordata; class Aves; order Coraciiformes; family Cerylidae; genus Ceryle; species Ceryle rudis. The sequence goes on along the minus strand of JAAGNO010000690.1, from coordinate 1,478 downwards.
TTCTAGCAGCCTTTAGAGCCATCACAAAATAATTCTGGGGAGCCTGGAATGTCCATAGCCCTGTCAGACCTTGATGCAGGGCAGTGGGAGACTCGCCTCTGCTAGACAGGGAGAGATTTGATCCTAACACAGCAGGATGGTACAGCTGGATCCCAGCTCTTCCTGAAGCCTGCAAGGTGGTGACCACCTGGGCTTTATTGTAGCCATGCCTCTGGTTCTCTGGGAGCTCCCTGCTGAATAAATCATTGTGGGATGAGGTTCACTTCATCACAACCCTCTAACCTTAGTGGCAGCTTTACAGCACCGAGTGCTTGCACAAGACAATGCTGTGGTGCTGAGGGTGTAACTTTGGTTTTCAGCTTAAGAGCAAGATACTAGAGTCAGTTATCTAACGGGGGGACAGTTCTGCCCCAGGAAGCCTCTGCCATTTAGTTGTTCTTGGTTCACGTGGGAGCTGCAAGCCCTAGGTTTAGGAGAAATGCTTTTGTTATTCCTTCATGTTAAAACTTCAGACCAAAGCTGTTTTGTTCTTAGTGTTTGGTCACCACGAGCGATGGTGGCAACAAAGCGGTTGGTTTGCTGTCCCGAGCTACCCCCTGCATGGCACAGGGAGAGAGTGTGGCACTGTGTGCTGGGCAGCCAGCTGCCTGCAGCTGGGGTGTAGTGTTTCTGACTTTATGTTCCCAGGCTGCTGATGCTGTGTACTGAGCTAAATGTGGGCCAAGGCCATGTCCTGAAGTTGTTTGTCCCGACTGCTGGGACCTCTCTTGGCACCGGGGTACGGAGCAGCACCGGCTGTGACAGCCACTCTCCTGATGGTTTAGCACTGTCCCCACATTCTCTGTGAGGTGCAACATCTCGTTCCCAAGTGATGTGCAGGGACATGTTTGCCCTCTGCAGAGCTGGCTGTGAAATGAGATGGTGGCCAAACCATCTCAGCTGGATGCTTGGGAACCTCACAGCCCTGTCCCAGCAGCTGGGCTGGCCCAGGTCATGAGGAGATGACCCCTCCTCATCCTCAGGCACAACTGGTCCCGTCTGGCTAAGGTGGGGATCTCCACTGCTGCCGGCGATGGATGCCCTCGGTGCAGGGGATATCTCGGGCCTTTCTTTACAGAGCACCCCAGGCTGTGGTGGCAGGACCACAGTCCCGCCCTGTGCCGCCACCTCGCCCTGTCCCCGTGCACGGCGTGTCTCTGCCCCGGTCCCCGGTGCTGTCTGTCCCGCCGCCGCGTCGGGCTCTGTATTTCTACCGGCCTTTGTCTCCCCCGCTTGTTTGTACCGATATTTTGAGTATAAAATAAAGCTGTTCCCGCTCCGCTCGTGTGAAGCTCTCCCGTGCTGGGGGGGTGCGTGGGGGCCCCCTGGCAAGGGCGACCCCGCAGGACAACGCGCGGCTATCCCCTTTGCTGAGAGAGGTAGGTGGAGACGTTCGTCAATTTTTGCTCTCAGGCTGCGGCCCGGCAAAATCGGCACTT
>JAAGNO010000689.1:13719-29222 GCA_033439905.1 Ceryle rudis | reverse complement strand
GTCTGACAGATTTTGCACATTTGAAATGTTTTGCTGCAGTGTGATTTAATTTAACTTAGAGATGTGCAAAGAATCATTAAAGGTAGGTTGTTCTTGTAATCCAGCATCTTGTAAACCCTCTAATTTACAAAATATTTACAAAATATTCAGAAATTTTCTGTTTATTACAAATAAATCCTCCTGTTATAAATGTGAACTGATAAGAGCCATATGATAGTAATGTAGCTGTAACTAACTAAACTGTTGTCTGTAGAGCACAGTGGTAAAGAAAAACATATTACTATTATATGGGATTTCAAACAGTTATCATTTGAGCTAAAAGGATACCCTCTGCCAGTTACTTGTTAGCAATAGAATGTTTCAAATAGTGCAGTAGTTCTGATACAAGAGTCGTAGATATTCTAGAAACAATGAATCTGAATTGATTGTAGTTGTGATGAAGTACTGTTGCTGTCAGAGGAGTGAGGGGACCAGGTCACGGGATATGTGGTTCAGCCACAGTTGATAGTCCACAGAAAAGAATGAGGGTGTTACTGTTCCAGACTATGGCTTCCGTGAGACAGGATCAGTGTCACATTCTCAGTGAGCTTCCTGGACAGCTTGTTCTATCAAGTATGTAACATCCCACTTGGTAGCGTGACTGTTACCATACCAAAATGACAGCCCTTCAGAAACTCAGTTACCCACCCATGGGGATCTCCCATCTCATGCACTATTCAGCTGCTGTCGGGTACTGTGCCTTTACACCCTGTGAGGATCTGTGGCGGGGAGCCGGAATTTGTGCTGAATCGGTGATACAGGGAGTGGAAAGCAGGAGAGCAGGACTGTGTTCTTATTTCAGCCACTGACTCACTGTGACTTGAGGCAAATCCCTTAGTAGTTATTTGGATGTTTCCTCCTCTTTAATGAGGTTGGTGGTAATCAAAACACTGGAAAATTTGTGGACACAGTGGTTTATAAATAATTCTTTTCCATACTTGTTGGTAAAACTGTAACTTCAGATGTAGACTGTTTTTACTTGTAAGGTTATTTTTTTTTAAAACCTTTTATACAGTAAATATCTGTATCAGTGAATGGTAAAAATAAAGTTTCCAGTGAGTATTAAATCCTTCATTGTAATGGTTTTACTACCTACTTACCAGAAAATCCTAACTTCTGTTTTCATGATTTAAAAATGAATACCCAAGTGTTTTGGCAGGACCTTTAAAACTTAGTCAAAGGTAGGGGGGAAAAAAAAAGTTGATCTGAGCACACTACTCTTTTATTAAAGCAGCTTGTACCTATTTTAAAGGGCAAATCACCCAGTGCACTTATCACAAGTATATTAATTTCTGTTGATCATTCTTCTGTTCAGTCAGATCGAGAATTAGTTGACTGTTCTATCAGTTCTGTTTGTAAAAAGCTCAACAATGCTGTGTTGAACATTTTTACTAAACAGACAATGGCAATGGATTAAGGTCTGAAATTCCAGCTTTCACGCAAGGTATGTTCTCAACAGATACGTTAATTGCTTGTACAGTTATGTTCAAAATGGTAGATTTTTACACATGCATACTTCCCAGGTACGTATCGGTATCTTTACGATACTGGGGCATAGCCTCCAGCATAAGAATTCCATTTGGAAAGTAATTTATGCTACTGAATATTGTATTAAAAAAAACCAATATTGCTGAAATTCATAACTGAAACCTTGGCATTTATTTTTATGTGAACTGATTGTATTTCTTGAAAGAAGAGAGCCTGAGTTCTAAAAGCAATGCAATCTATTTTATGAGATATTTGATGTTAGCTTAAAACCTGTTGATTATATGATGAATCCATATCAAAATAAATACAGATATTCTGATTGAATACCCCATATTTTTTATTATAGCAATAATAAGCAAGTAAAATGCATGTCTAGAGTTTTGAAGTTATAATGGTAGCTTTAAACTGTTTTCCATATAAACAGTTCTGGTGCCAGAAATTTGCTCTTGAAATGGTAATTGGTCTCTGTGAGTGGCAGCCAATATACTCACTGAAACAGTAGGGAAAGCTGGAGATGTTAATGTACTGGAGCCAGCAAAACTCCAAAGAGTGTCTGGTGCAAAGCACTACTGCTGAGAGTTGCATCCTGCTTTTGCCTCTCTGAAAAGGAAAGAGAGGTTGTATTCTAGGCTGTATTGTTTTTCTCACCAGTGCACACTGGCCCATAGAGAAACACTCAGTGATACCTACGGTGTGGTAACTACAGCCAAAGACCCCATGCGTGTTTGGTGCCCTGTCCCAGATATGTAAGACACATGAGCTCCTGCTCTTACAGAGCTGTAAAATGAGATAAAATATGAATTAGAATAAACCAATTTAAAACCAGAACTGATGCGTTTAACGCATGGTTTCCTTCAAGCTTGCCCCACAGTGGGGATTTGATAGCTAGTCACAGGCAAGGAGGTTACAATTAGCTACTTAGATATCAGAATACTAATATTGTCTGTGTTGTGTAGACATGTCCCAAAAACCAGTTTGCTGCTATGACAGTGTGAGGAGTGGAAAAGGCTAAATGTACGTGACCTGTATGACAGGAGGCAAGAGCCATCTTGTTACCCTCTGTATGTCTGCACTGCTCTTGCAGACTGCTTACCTCAAGGCAAAGGGCTCTGCCTTCCCTACATATAACTTAAGTTACTGTTTTGTATATTAATAACAAAATCTGTGCTCTGAAGGGGATGGCTTATTTTTATTAAGTTGAACCCGTAAAGATAGTATATATGGAAAATCACTGTGATAGGGAAATAACAGCATGTCTCTGTCTCCTAGATTCTTGAAATCACCCATAATTCTATGTAGTGAGACTGGAAAGCTGCTTACAGTTCAAAGGTGTAGGTTTTAATCATGAGGTCTTAGCTGTGATAGCACTGTCTGGTTTATAGGTTGGGAAATTTCAAATCACTCTGTTTACAAAGATCATACCTTGTTTACAGAAGTTCTGAACTAAAGTAATGACAGTATCTCATAAAAAACAACTAGCTATCTCAATTCTTCCTGCCCTCTCATTTCTTCATTCATATTACTTAAAATGCCTTAATGTATCTCAGTATTCTTAAGAGTTCCAAACAGAAGTGTTGCTCAGGAGCTGTCCTGGAAAGTCCCTGTTTATTCAAAGTGCCACAGAATAGGTACCTGAGAAATTGTTAGACTTTCTTGGGCTCATTGACCTAACTTTTCCCTCTTTTTCACATAAACCTGCCCTGCTCCTTCTCAGGAGATATTGTCACCTGGAACACAGTTCCTAGCAGTGCCGTGGACAGAGTGTAATAATTCGTTAACCTGGTGTAATACAGGAAGGATGAAAAACTTAATAGAAGGTGAACACCCTTCCCTGCAGCTTATTACTAGTGATCTTTAGATACTGGTGATGTGCCAGTTTGCAGGTTAAATTGGTCAGACACCTACAGGAGGACTCAGGCTGTTTACTTCCTCTGTGCTTCTTTTGATACAGGAAAAAAAATATGGGCTGATGCAGACACTGCCAAGCGTTCAGTTGAACAGGGGGATAGGAGCTGACCACTGGGTCTGTACCTGTAGACACTAAGGAACTTCATGCCTTTAGATTGGCATTAAATCTCCTTGAGCAGGATAGTTCATGGGACTTTGTTCTCTCAGTTAAACATGTGGTCAGTGCTTGGAGACAAAGGGCCATAGTCATAACCACTTCAAGGCTATTCTATCAGGGTAACATGAACTAGTGGTTTTACTTTGTAGATCATAAAGTGGCTGACAGAAAGATGTGGAGGTTAGAAAGACATTTCTAAGCCAAGCTGTTCCTGGTTATTGTTACCCTCCATAAAGCTTTGGGCCCCTTCCTCAAAGTTCTGTAACTGGAAGCTCTCAGCAAGGGGGTAAGATTGAACAGATTCTGCATTGACTTCATGTGAGACTTGCTTCTCTATCTGCTCAAGAAGACAGCTCAGGTCAGTGTAAACCAGATCAATGTTATATTCAGAATTATGCATTTGCCACACTTAAGATTTTAAAATTAAAAAAAAAATTTAAAATCACTGACTGGATCTTCTGGGGTTCACAGGAGATGATAAACCAGCACTGGATAATACCACAAAGGAAGGCAAGCATGTCAGCCGTACCATAAATTAAACAAGTCATCATGTTGCTGAGGTCACAGTGACTATGCTGCATGCAGATTGCACAATGAGTAGTATTTCCTTCTAGCCTGTATCGCTGAATGCCTGCATCATGTTTACAAATAGCAGAGCAGTTTATCACTGGTATGCCTTGGTGTGCTGGCCTGGATGGAGTTGTATGGGAGTTAACGTGTTACTAGCCCAGTTTAGACAACTTATTCTGAGTATGTACAAATAAACTTTTTGGCAGCCTTACAGTGCCTCTTGCTTTAACAAGCATCTCTTTTTTGCTCAGAAAGGGCAAGGGTGAGATTCAGATGGGATGCACGTCACTAGTGCAGATCTACTTCTGCAGATGTACAGCCAGCCAGCAGGCATATGGTCAGGAGTAGAACTGGGACAGTCTGTGCCCTGAAGTGTTTGCTGTGGATGGAGAAGATAATTCAGTCTAATCAAACTGTTTCAGGCTGAGGTAGCAGATAGCGTGGCTAGGGTAGCCGAGAGCTCTGGGTAGGGTAACATACCTTAAGATACAGCATTTCAGACATAGCCATGGAAGCACTCTGGAAATCAGAGGAACATACTGTAACTCCCACTAAAATAAGGAAAACTAGACTTGCAAGTTAAATGGCAGTAGAAAGCAACTTTTTTTTTTTTTTTTTGTACAGTTTCACCTTATAACTGAAGTTGAAAAAAAATCTCAACCCCAAAACACAATGCACACTGGGAATAGCATTCATCTGCATTTTGCTTTTTTTTTTTCCCACATTTCACTAAATCATCCATTTTTACCTGCCATGCCAAGAAGCCCCTGCAGTGAAGATAAGTAATGATTTTCCATACCTTATACAAGAGAGGTTGTAATGTAGAGGAATTTAGTAAAGTTAGATGAAATCACAAGTCAGTCAAAGGTGGAAGCAGAGGCTGTATGTCCTAACACCCAGGGAAAAAAAAAAATCAAAGAGACAGTACAGCAGGAACAATTTTTGAACATTAAAATACTGAGAACAGCATCCACCAGACCAGCAGCTAATTTAAAAACTTAATTTGTAACCCAGCCAGAGGAGGAAAATAATGGATTGAACTGAAAGTTGTAGCAATGGTGAATTTTTCAAGGAACGCTTTTAAAGTAAACATGATTTGAATGCATAAAATCAGGTCTTCTAGATAATACCTGTCAGTCTACTGATGTATTAAAGCTTGTGAAAACCCTTGCATGTGAAGTTTCTTGTGGTCTTAAATATTTGTAACATCAGGCCTTAATTTATTATGAGTTTAATCTAAAACTCATTTGAAAACAAAGCAAAGAACCATGCTGATTTTGGAACCTTTTTAATTAGCACATAAGCAAGAGAAAGTTTGAACTAGTTTATGCTTAGTACTTTATTTGGTGAACAAAAGCAAAATGAAGAAGATAAATAGTTCAAGTTAAAAGCATCTCAGGTACATCTTGTTAGAAGAATCAGTAAAACTGAACACACAGGGTATCCCCAAACACACACTCAGAACCAGCCACCCCCCCACCAGAGCCTGCACTGCAGAAAATTAGCAAGATTCACAAATGTTAGGGGAGAACAAGCCACTTAAAAATCATGCTTCTGTCCTAAGGAATCCACTGCAATCACAGTTCCTCTCTCAGGGTATTGTTACATGGCCCAATAATTCTCAAGAAGGTCTAAGTTGTGTCTTCAGAGCGCAGGAGCCCAGTCAGAGCTACAGTGATGGCAATTAGCTAATGCAATGGAACAGATTTTTAGGTTTGGTCTTGCCTCCCCTGCTGTGGTTCACATGGCTGGGCTGGCGTGCAGTGTTCACGGCTGTTTACACTGGCCACTCTGCAGCCCTCCTGATTTCAGTAGAATTCAAGGTATTCAGGCACCTAGTGTCTCTCATGATAGCTGAATTCACACAGATTTCCATACACTTAGTATCAAGCCAACTCTTACAGTTTCAGAACAGCAGCACCACTGCACACTCCACAGGACAGGCTTGAGTCTCCTCTCCAAATAGTAGTTCAACTCTTCATCCAAGCTTAACTCTGATTTTCAGTGAAATAAGAAGCAATTCAGACCTTTTCTGTAAAAACATATACAAACCCTGGACATTCATCACAAAGAATGGCTTTCTTAAGTCTTCATTTCTTTGTTACGCAAGCCATCACACAGTCATCTAATATAAATAATACAGAAGCTTAATTTAAAAGCTCCTATCTCAGTAGCAGATGTGAAAACAAGCATCACATCTCAAACCGTTGTCCTTACAACCAGCAGTTTGCCACCACTCTGAGTTTTAGCAGCAAACGTTCTGCTTTCCCAAACCTCCTCAGCTGCCAAAAATCTGCAGTAGGTAGAGTAAGCTTTCCTGGGGAAAAACAACAGTCTGGGATACTGCTACAAACTGTGATTTAACCCTTACAAACTCTTTTGCTCGTACATCAATGCTGCTGCAGAAAAGGCTACCCCTGTCGACTACCACTTCAAAACCAGAGCTCGGCAGAGGGACTCGCAGCCTCTAGCAGGAAAACCTGGGAAGTGCTGAGGTGATCCCGGACGAAAATGCGTGTAAAGCTGCTGCCCTGAGACTCCACCTTCCCCAGGTCTCCGTGGCTGCTCAGCAAATGTCTTCTGCCTCCTTTTGCGAATCCATCCTGAGAAGCCCACGAACTTTTGCTATCTCGCCTCTTGCTCGGTTCGTGCGCCGGGGCCGCGCACCCGCCCGCTGCCCTCGCCCTCTGAGCACGGCCTGGACAGAGCGGGCAGTTACACTGCACGCCTTCACTCCGAGCCTTCCCAAACTGATTTCATGGGGGGGTATTTAAGACATAAGAACACAGAAGAGCTTTCCCGATAGAAACGCGGACGCGCCGCGCTCAGGAGGCGGGGGTATGCGTGAAGGAGCCGGGCGGGCCCCCGGGCGGTCCGCACCCCTCAGAGGGCGGCGGGACCCCACCACACCTGGCTGCCACCACGGCAGCCTCACCCCAATCCCGCCACGGGCAGGGACCCCAGCCCGTTCCCGCAATACCACCGAGAAAAGCCGGGGTGGGGTAGGAGAGATGATTCCCCCTCCTCTCCCTTCTCTTCCTCGGGCCAAGCCCCTTCGCCCTGGTGCGGCGCCCCCGACCTCAGCTGCGTGCAACGACCAACCGCCACTCGCGCCGCAGCGTCCGCGCTGCGGACAACGGCCGCTCCCCGCCGCTCCCCACGGGCAGGAGAAGCTGCCGGGCCACCTCCCGGTGCAGGTTCCCGCCCGTTGCGCCACGGCTGTGTAGCGCCGGCTCCCGGTGCGGGGGATGCGCCGCACTGCGCATGAGCGGGAGGCGGCGGAAGGGCCCGTGAGGAGCCGGGAGCTGCCGCCGCCGCCGGAGGAAGCCGTTGCCGCCGCCGCCCTCAGTCTCCGCCTGAGCCGGGAGGGAAGAGGCCTGTACAGTCCTCAACATGGTGAGCGTCCTCTCAGGTCGTCTCTCGGCCCGACCCTGCGCCTCAGGGCTGGCCAACAGCGGCGGCGCCGCAGGGGCAGCTGGGGCCTAGTCGTGGCGGGATGGGGTGTCCGGGAGCGGCGAAAGGGCCGGTCCCGGGGGGCCCCTCAGCCGGGGCGTGATGTCCTGGGGCTGTGGGCTCCTCGGTCACCCTACCAAGCAGGGCGGGGACGGCGTGTGGGGCCCGGGGAGGGCGGTACGGACGGCCGGGGCCGCTGGCCCCTGGGGCGAGCATGCAGGAGACTGCTCCTGGGCAGGGTCGAGCGCCGGGGCCTAGGTTAGGAGTGCTGGGATCTTATGGAGGCCTTCGGGCCGCGGGTCTCTGTCATCTCACGGTGAGGAGGTGCTCGCTTGCACTTTGTGTAAGGGTTCAGGCGCCTTTGTACGGGACAGGGGCAATAGAGGTGTTCTGTGGGCAGCTTGGTCTGTGCCCTGTGTGGGGTTGTGAGCAGCAGTGACTGGAGAGAGTGCAGGGGGCTGCTAAAAGCCAGGGTCTCCTTGGAGTTTTTCTTGGGATTTCAGACGGCTCAGAGCCTGGTAAGCACTGTCAGTTCACTGGGAAACTTGGCTATGTTGATCCTTTTTGAACTGGGATTATGTTGGAGAATTTCTGGATAATTGTTTTGTGGTTTTGGTAAGGCTCTTACTCATTTAAATCTCGTAAAAGAGGACCTATCTGCCTTGCGTTTTCTCCATAATACTATTTTCCATATAGCTGAAGATTTGCCATGAGCTCTCAAACCAATTGACTTTCTCCACTCTTCTCGAGGAAAACCACAGTGCTTGGAACAAAATTTGCTATTTTTATTCACCTAAACAAAAGAAAAAGACATTCCTTAGCTTTAAATAAGGAGGGTCCTTACTGGTCTCTTGCACAGTGTCATAGTCACTCAAGGAAACACTTTCATAGTCATACTTCTAGGCCTTCTCTGTATACAGAAGTTGTACAGCTTTAGCTATGCTTTTACAATTTGAAGTAGTACTTTTCTGTAGCAACTGTATTGTTCTAGGAAGGGTGTAGGAAGGAGTCTTAAGATCTACTGGTGTGCACTTAAAAGTATAAAGATATCTTATACCTGCAGTTAAAATTATTCTGGCAAGCAGTGTTAAAAGCATATTTAAAAAAAAAAAATAAATCAAAATGTCACCTTTAACTGATGGAGTTATGTTAGCATAAAAATTTAGCCAGAATTTAAATTAGTGGTGCAGTATGTAGTCTTCTAATAAACTTGTTGCTACGTTACTAGTAAATCTTTTAATTGAGTAGTTAGATGTAGATCTTCACTTGATCTTTTCTTTATTTTTTCTTTTTTAATGGTGGTTTAAAGTCTGTGTAAAGTTTAGACTGTAGAGCTGTCTTACTGTAATCCTGCAGTTCAGCGACTGTCTCAAATAGCACTTAAAAAGTTGTGTAACATTACTGTGTATGAAGACTTTTTTCCATAAAAATCACCTATAACTGTCTCACAGTATATCCAGTGTAGACGCAGTTGATGTCTTGTACATACGGACATTATTGGCTGCCTATGGGTTAGAAATGTAAATTGACCAATAGCATAGGAAGTAGCAATATAACAGAAATCGCGAGGCCTGTTATTCTGAGAATAGCTTTTTGTGAGAAACAGGAATCCTAGTTGCTTAGCTTTGGAAATACTTAGCTGAAGAATTAGCAGATGTGTTTTGTGGAACAAAACTATACTGATAGATGAGTATTTATCGGATTGGAGGGAGTATCTGACTGCTCTAGTCATGGCCCCGAGCGTGGTTGTTAGGCCCTATGCAAACAACTGTTTTCCAGCTTGTGCTTGTTGACTCTTAACACCCCGGTGAAAGGATGACATAGACACTGAAGTGGGACTAAATGACAGGATGCAGCTTTTATAAGTAGTAAATACAGCTATGAATTGTTTCTAGGGTCCAGGTATAGGATTCTGTACCTACACTTGTGGTATGTCAAAATCCCCTATTTAATTAGCGGAAGGATGAACCCAAGGGAGACTTCTTCACAGAGATCTGAAGATGTCCATTCAGAAACATGAGTTTCAACCTTCTGTTTTTGTGCCCGTGTGCGCAGCTGCTCTGGTTAGTCCTTCCAGTGGCTATGGCAGGTTCCTGGGGCTGGGTTGCTTGTCCAGCACAGCAAATGCTATGATAGGCTTCTGCCCCTGGGGCCTGGCTCCTGCTCGTCCATGCAGAACCACCACAGTTAGAGTACTTCTGGTTCTTGACTTGGTCTCACCAGTGTTTATATGGCCAGTGCTTTCAGGACAAAGGTTTCCTGGCTTTGAACTGTCTTTGTCCAATATCTGGAAGGCAGGCCATTCCATCAGTCTGCTGAGCTTACTCTGGCTATTTAGGTAACTTGAAAAGTGTTTTTTCTGTCCAATGCTGAGGTACAGCCATGCTGGCACTGTTCCTTGGATCACTGATACCAATCGGCCTCTCTTGCCCATGTTTTCACTTGAGCTGAGCAGCATCTGTAGAAGTGGTCTCCTTCACCTTATCTGTTAGTATGTTATTGCTTCATCTCATCACAAGGACAAGTTATGTGCTTGTGAATCAAGACAGAGCAGCAAGCTGGTCTATTACACTCTAAGCCATCTTCTCTGAGGAGAACTACTACCTGTACTATTCTGAATGGTTTAATGAATTTAGAACTATGTGTGATACTCAAGGCAAGTGTGTCAGTATCTGTATCTTTATCCCAGGCCAAATGCTAGCAGCATCTCTATTTACATTACCTATTAACTTTCTCCAGCTTGAGTTCTCTAAAGAATATTTTTCAGCTGATAAATACACAATTTCTTACTGCAAACCTCAGGTGACAGGAAGTTGTAAAAATTTAGTATTACAAGAATTTCATGTCTGACGCTGTCTCCTGTAATGTTATTGTACTTCATGACATTGTTATGTAGTGTTTCACGCAACGAGCTATTCTGCCAGGCTGTTTGGTATGGTGCGTGTTCGTGTTTGTAGCATTTGCTGATGTTAAATGGTTTTGGTTCTTCCATAGTAAAACTTGCAGATTCTTGGCGTTACACTTAGGACAGAATTGTCTGAGTGCTAGACAAGATGGTGCATGATTTTGTTTCCTCTCTCAGCTTACCAGAGAACCCTTTGAACTTACACTGTAAAATCACTTTTAACTAGAGCCATGAAAAAATTATTCAGGAATACGAACTACTCTGAGAACAAGGTGTGAAATTTATTATGTAGCTCTTGATATTTTACTCATGTTTTATGGTGCCAATGCAAATATAAGGAATGAATGCAGCTTCTAATGGCTGAAGAGAGCTTCTGCCCTAGACAGGAATTAAGAATGCTGAACAACCGGCAGCTTTATTTTATCCTTTTGTAATTGAAAAAGCCCTCATTTTTGGTGTTTCCTTCAATTCTCAGGTTAACACAAATTACTTTAAAACAACTACTGCATTCTTCTGGGTAGCTATATGTTGATCTTCTATGAAAGATTTTTCTGCCCATATGCAAGTACTAAAATTATTATGTCCACTAAAAGAACATCCGAGAATGTAAAAAGGCAACTTGGATTTAATGTGATTTTTTTCATTGGATTTTATATCTCAACAGACCCTGTTAAGTTTTTAAGTTTTGTTCTGTTCCCCTACAGACAAATGGATTTCACATCAGTTTGAAACAGAAGCTTGAAAGTGTCCTGACAGTCTTACTTTGTGTACCCTCTTTTCGAGAAACTGCTCTAGAAAGTAAAAAGTAGTTGAAGAAACTTTGGCTATTTACTTTAATTGGTTTTGTCTTTCACTTGGATTTTATGGGGTTTTTTTTTGGTAGTATACGTGTATGCCGTCACTGTTGAAGAATAAAATGCAATTCAGGGTATTCATATTCTATTGTGATTGATAAGAAAACAAAATTTAAAGAAAAATACTTTTGATTTTGCCTTTTAAGCTTTAGCCATGTATTTGTTGAATACAAGTAGTAAACCAGATTATTTGCAGGTGTCTTGTACATTCCTTTAATGGATACGTCCCAGTTGGACACTGTAGTGGAGCAATATTCTTTTGACCATTAGTGTCACATAAAGGCACGACAAAACTGGCAGTGATGATCCGTAAGGTTACTGCATGAACAAGCCTGCTTTTCTGTTTGTGGGCTGAAGTTGCTCTGTTTTTAAACTGACATCACCGGGGTCCTTTGAGAGTGCAAGGATGCTGCCCGCAGCCGCATCTCTTGCTAGAGTTGAAATGAAGTTTGTATAAAAGCCTAGACTTTGTGGAGGTCGATACCATTTTAGCAAAGGCTTTTTTACCTGTCACGTGCATTCTTTTCTTTGAGTCCTGACAGAAACAAAAGCACAGATGTCACATTGTTCGAATTCCTTTAGCTAGCAGTGAAACTAGCTGGAAAAAGATTGTCTGTAAGCAGTGGCTGGGAAGGGAAAAGTGAAAAGTAGTTACTCATTAATCTGCAGCGTAACTAGAAAAGAAAGTGTAAGTAGTTCTTTGGGGGCCATAAGGAATTTTGGGCAGTGATATTTCAAACTGATACTGCAATGCTTGTCTAGCTGATGGCCACATATAACCTTTGAGCACGGTCCAAGAACAGGGTTTTGGTAGGAATCCGCAGCTCTCCAGTCTAGGCAGTGAGGGACGAATGTTGTTATTGTCTCCCATAGACATTATCTAGGGGAGTGGAGCCCTCATACAGCTGTTGGCTATCCAGAAATTGCTGATGACCAGTGTGCAGAGCTGATCTTTGAATCTGAAGTGACTAAAAATTGAATGTGGAAGATAAGGAAAAACAGTTATGTAGTCAGAGTTGGCATATCAGTTCTAGCACCTTTTTTTTTTTTTTTTCCCCCTAGACTAGGAAAGCTTACTCCCCTAGACAGGGAGAATTTCAGTCTGAGGCAAAAAAAAAAATAAAAAAAAATACTGGGGTGGGAGCAGGGAAGAACCAAGTATGTATGTTATTTTTAATCTTTCATCAAATATCTGATCACGGATGGGTTATCGAATTAGAATTATCAAATTTGGTACACCGTGGGGAGAGGCAAATTTATATTTAAAAACCAGTGTTATAGCACCAGCTGTTCATTAGAATGATATCATTATTTTAGTTTTATGAATCTGCATAATGTAGCTTTTCATTTGGAGAAGTTAGTTCTGTGTTTTAGAAGTAAGTTCACCTTTTGTCTCTTACAACCTACTCATTATGAAAGGTAGCTTGGATACCACACAAACTTGTAGATCTGAATTTTTACTTTTCCACTTTCTACAAGGAAAAGTGGAAAAGTAAAAATTCTGGACCTACTAGAAAATTTGTTGCATTTGTTTTCTATTGGTTTTTGCTTGTATATTTTAGCAAGACAGATATCTGTTAAATACAATTCTGTCTTCCTGTTTAACTAGTGTTAAAGTTGAGATATTTTAAGTGGATCACATTGCATTACAGTACATATAATTGCGGTGTAAGGTATTTGTTGCCTGATGAGTACAGGATTAAGGGTTATAGGGTGCTCTGGCTTGCGTATTGCACACTTAAAACAATAATAGATTGTTAGAGCTTGGCTTCTAGAAATAGCCCTTAAAAGTGCAGAAGGCTTGAAACCTGTTCCTGCTTGAAGTGTGGGTTTTTAATGTGATGAAAGAAGAGCTATAATAAGATAATAAAAACTCAGCAGTAATTTCATTTCTTGCTGTTTCTGTAGCAAGCCTTCAAAGAGTTGTCCAGTCACTTTAGGATGTGGGGTGTCTCATCCATGTTGGTAAGCTTCTGTGGAAACATTCATAAAGAATATATAAAGAAAGGGGTTTGCCACTTCTTCACAAAAAAATAACTCTTATTTGACCAGTAAAAATGCAGTTATGTCAGAAAAAGTTTATGGCTGAACAGTGTTGTTTATTGCATCTTAATATTACTGAATGCTATACTGATTAGCATCATGAGATGCTTGACTCTGGGCAAACTCAATGTTCTTTTTAAAAACATTTTATATTGCTGCGATCACACAGAGAGCCCCAAGCACAGGAAGGTCTCATGTGCATATATGTAGGATTTAAATTTTATCATAAAAGTGTTCTAAGCTGCAATTGCTTGATATAATTAAATTGCATTCTCATTTTCTGTGACAACATATAAATCGCACCACTTGTTGTCTTTTGTGGTCTGGAACCTGTTCCTTGACTTTTATTTTGGATGTCAGCACTTTTAGAGTTTACCATTGCAGGAGTAGGGCAGAACAAAGCCTCTTGAGACATTCCAGAATACTCACTGCTAAGAGGGCTATTCAGATTTATATGTACATGTTTAAAAAAGACCCAACAAACAAGCCCCAAACAACAAAAAACTAATCATTAAAGCAAAGCTAAAGTGATAAGTGTGACTCTGTAAGTGCAACTAGTACGGCTGAGTTTGTGGTGGTGCAGCAGTCTCGCTGTGTGGAACTGATTGGAGGAAGCTGGTAATAGATAACAGAAAATTAGCCTTGGGATTCTTTCATCCTCATTTGGGATTTCATTCAATGGTTTGTTTTAATACATCTGAATTTATATTTTCAAAAAACCACAACTAAAAAGCTGTTAGTAATTTCTGGAAGTCATTCCACATGTCTTTGTTAGTGTAAGTGATTTTTGTGGAGGTTTGAGCTCAATACTGTAAGGTGCTGAACGTCCTGTGAAACTCAAAGTGTCTACAGATTGTCAGCAGTGGGTCTTTTCAGGACCTGCTCCGATGGCTTGACTCTCACATGGAAACGCTCCTGAAAATTGAAGTCTCAGAAACGTCTTTGTAGCAAAGGGTCCAATGTGAGAAACTTAATCAAGAGGCTGAAATAAAACAGTAACACAGTTTAACTGTAAAAGTACTATAGCCTAGCTATTGGCACAGTGTTTAATTCTGCAGTGTGTGCTAAAATTTTGGATTCAGCTAAGTATTGTAGATACAGGCTTGGTTTGGGGGATGATTTTTTTTTTAATTTTTTTAAAGGGATCTTAAATTAATGGGTATTGGTCTGTTCAGTATATCGTGAGGGTATCAGTTTAAGCCGTAGGTGATGCTCTTGTATTTTTTTTTTTTAAGGTGTAATTCTGAAGCTGGTAATGTAACAACCCTTACAAATAACAGTGTTCACATTCACTGTCATCAAGCAGCAGAAAACTGATTTTGACTTTGAGGGCAGATGAATTCGTGTTCTGAAGCATTAGTTCTTTTTTCTAATGATAATGTGATTGGACAATAGTTATCCTTTGCAATGAAGAGCTTGAGCTCATACTACTCCTAAAGCATTCGTTCTTTGGCTGAGGAGAGTTTATCATGTCTAGTGACTTTTTTTGGCCTTTTTTTCCACATAATCCCAGAGGAGGAGCCATGCACTTGAAAATTACCATAATGAACAGAATATACAAGTTTTGATTAGAATATAGGGTAAACTACAAATGAAATATTCGTGCCATGTAAGAAATTGAATCCTGACATAGAAGTCAAAACTGTTATTTACCAAGTTGTAAAGTTAGCAGTCTTTTTGCTTTAAATATATTGAGTGAACTTTAGTACTGAATTTGGATTTAGTGCAAGAGCTGTATGATTGCTTTCTCCTGATCAGCAGTTAGCTTTGTATAACTAATACCTTTGAAATACTGAATGTGCTTCTTATCAAAAATATCACTGGGAATCCCTCTATGCTATTAAGTTACTGGCAGCAAGTTCTCCATTCATTTTTGTGCTAGGGCAGAGAGGGGATGTCTCTTGGTCTGAGCAGGAAACTCACTCCCCCACCACCTGCCTCTGGCAACATTTCTTACCTTTTTTTTTTTTTTTTTTTTAGCTTCAATTGCCGCACCTGTGAAATGGAGACAATGCCTCCTCACAGGAATGCTTTCCAAATTATGTGGGTGGACTAGAGTGCCTTCAAAGTGAAAAATCTAAAAAAA
>JAAGNO010000687.1:33487-51462 GCA_033439905.1 Ceryle rudis | reverse complement strand
GGTGTGTTCCTGAATCCAGTACCAGAATCCAGCTCCTGAACACAGCTCCCATCTGCTGCAGAGCCCAGTCTGGGACTCCCCCAGTGCCTGCTCCACAGCATCAGTGGTGACGATGATGTAATTATGATCAGGGGGGTTGGGTTCAATACTGGTTTTGTACATATTTGTATATATTCCATTTATGATTATTATTTTAATTTTCATTAAAGCTGTTCTAGTTTCCTCTTCTAATCGCTCAGTCTCTCTCCCTTATTCCCTTTCTCTTCCCTTTTGAGGAGGAAGGGGGGTTGAGAGCATCTGTTATTGGTCTAAGGGGCCGCCCTGACCCTAAACTGTGACAATCCTCACCACTTTTGGTGGCATTTGCTCATGCACTTGTTCATGCCACTTGCTCATGTCCAGCCCACAGTCATGGCTGTTGGAACTGGGGGCCAAGAAAGGAAAATTTCCCTCACAAATTTCATCCCAAAATTTAAATCAATTTAGATGTACCAGGCTTCTGTCTTCAGATCCTGGTGTCCTGAAGTGATACCTTATCCCCACTCCCTTCAAACAAACCAGGAGTCTTTTGATTGCCCCACATCATCTACATATTCCCCAGCTGGTGAATAAGTTTAATTTTGCCCTGTGATTACCCAAAAGTGCTTTGGAAAAGCACAGCCCAGTATTGATATTTCGATCGTCTTGGACTGATGACAGTCTGTGATTTACATGGAGCAATATAGTTCTGAGGGATCTCAGAAACGGTTGAAAATAAAGGTTTAATGATTGAATTATATATTCTCTCTCTGTGATAGAAAATAATGTAAGACAACTGACTCGGCTATCAGACAGATTACATAAACCCAAGTTAAGTGGTAGAATAAAAATGAGTAATATTCCTCCTTGACTTAAATACAGCACTAAGTAGTATGCCCTTGAATTCAGCATAAAGCAATTTCCTCCTCTTTGGTAACAGCTAGGGGGCATTCCGAATGCAAATAGAGTCAGCTTTGCATTTTTAATATTTCTTATATACATAATTCACTGCCTCGGTTTAGAAACGTTATTGCTACCTCTTCTGTGCATTTAAATTATTCTGCACCTCTGAACTTTCATATTAACTTTAACATCAGCTCTTAAAATGTGTTTTGTACAGACAAGCTTGGGCTTATAGCTCTTGAAGTTCACAGATAGCACAAAAGCACATCCAGGCACACATACACTGTATGGCTTAACTGATGTCATTTCACTGGGACACAGGGGTTTTACTTTGGTTATACCAAAGCTCTAAAAATCAATAGGCAACCAAGAGCAATCAGTATTAATCACATTTGTGTGTGGTTTACTCTACATACATAACCCATGGACATAATGAAAATTCTGTCTGATCAACAGGGAACAATCCTTTTTCTAAGTAGCTTTCAAAAGAATATAAACTACAGATGGAAGAAGACACTCACAATGGGAGGAAATCCATCCTCATGCTAATGTGGGATTAATTAATGCATTGCATAAAGCCTGTAAGTGTGAGATGATTCTGAGCAAGGTTTACTTCATTGCATGTTTCAGAAGAGAGAAGTGCTTGTGGCCATCTCCTGTGGTCCTGAATGCACTTGAGAAATTTTTCACTCCAGAGGAAATAGAGATGAAGATTTACAGCATCTTGCTTGACTCATCAAACTTCCTAAATCACAGGCTAACATTGTCAGCTGCTTGAAACCCCAGATCTCAGGGAGCTGGCTGGGTGATGGCTTTAATCATCTCTGCTCAAACCATTCATGAGGGCAGAGCTCTGTTTATCTCTTACTTGCTCCTGCAGGATATAGTGCCAGAAACATCATCTCTGTTGGTCCCACCCCTTCTGCAGCCCATCAGAGCAGGCAGGAAGGGATCCAGCTGTGCTCTTTCTGTGGGAAGAGACACCTTTCCTGTGTGACAGACTGAGACAGAGATTTAATGGGGTCATCTCATCTGCTCCACCTCATCCCTACCAGACCACTGTGATCACACAGGGAAAAAATATGACAGCCTGTACCATGTTTTACCCTGGATGCCTCTCGTAGGGGTGGCAAAACTGAACTTGGACTGAGTCAGCAACAGTGTTTTCAGTGCTGACAACAATACAGTCATCATGACTGGTACTTGGATCATAAACTGTGCTTTCTAAGAGAGACTATAAACAAAAGATATGGCCAAGTTCTCTGCTGGTTTGTTTCTACTGACTCTTTCTCAAAACATGTTCAATTTGGAATCTGAAAATCAAGACTACTGCCTTCTGCATCACATTTGGTAATAGATGTCCTGCCTCAAACTCTAATTTCCCATCAATTTACAGCAGCATGAGACCAATGGTATTATGGAAAATCCATTGCTAGCTTGCACAGATTTTGTGTACTTCATAGAGGCTGCTGTAGCTCTGTGAACCCAATGCAGGGGCTATAATAGGGATGACAGTCACAGACATACTGACAAAAGCCTGAAAGTTTCCTGAATGCAGATGAGTGCCATGTACCAAAGCTGCTGACTGGTGCTACTGAAAAGGAGATTGCCTCTGGGGTGATTGTGCCCTGGCAGTCAACAGCTTGGAGCCCAATCCTGTATCTTTTCCACTAAATGGGTAGTGAGGTCAATCTCCAGTTTGATTTCTCTTCTCTCAATTAAAATAATTACTACTGATGAAGTTTTAGTGGAAAACAAATGAGCTCAGCATTTACACTGATGTTACTGATGGCACTGTGAGAGAGAAAAAAGATACTTTGACTTGCAGACTGGACAGCCATCAGGCCTGAGAAGTCCCTAAGAAAATGAGGATAGGACTCTGCAAAGCTGGTCTAACTGAGACCAGAACTTGGGACACATATGAAAATGCATTTCATAAGGCTCCCAGCAGTGCCTACTGCAGTACATGGGGAGCTGTGGCTGCAGCAATGTGAAGAGCTCAGGATTCAGTCAAGTCTCCACCTTAGAAGTAATGGAGGCTGTCCATGTTCCCATCCTGCTGCAGTCCATTACTGTCCTTGAAGTGGGGTGTTGTAACTGGCCCTGCAACTGCTCCAGGTCCATTTCTAGGTAAACAAAAATACGTTAATTTTGATCACTCCAAGGATCTCATCATCTGACCGTGCCTGAAGCTATTTGTCCTATTGGATGCAACAGGTAGGGCACCTAACTTTGTAATTGCAGCAGCTGCTTTGCAAATGAACACTTGACTTGAGCCTGATGTTTTGGTTTGATGGACAAATGAAATGAATTAAAAGAACTCAGTTTGGCTTGGTTACTATTATTACTTTAAATGACAAAGCAGATACCCTCTCTTCACCTCTGCCCTAATAAAATGGATTCGTTTAACATAAACTCTCCAACCTGAGATGCAGAAAGAAAAACTAAACAAAATAGAAGTGGTTCATTTTGTGGCCCTAGTAAGAGAAACCCTTGGGCTAGATTCAGGCTGACTACCCAGTACCTTAGAGGCTGGAACATTCACCTAAAATGGGGAATCTGGATTCAGATCTGCTCTTCTCCATGAAGCAGTGACAGTCGCCAATCCTCAAGGAAAGCCTTTGCTACCTGCAGTGCTATAGGGCATGGAGATAAGGTGGTATGCCATCTGGGGGGTCATAGCATGAGTCTCTTTAATTGATGCTGCTCTCTTTGAAGAAATTGTTGAAAAAAGGATCCATATCTTTCACCTTCAGGTGAATATCCTACCTGTCAACCAAGAGAGTTGTTTGCTAATACATCTGGAGATACATCTTTCAACACAGGCACTGTAAAGTTGCTCAGCTAAAGATTAGTATGAAAATCTGGACAAATCACTCAGCTTACTTGTTGGAATTGGTTGGAATTAGTTAAAATACTTCACTCTCCTTTGCAAGAGTTTTGAGGATAAATTACTAGTATGGACAATACTCAGTGCAAACTTTGCTGTCAGTAACAGTGCATTCTTTTTATTTAGTTACTTCTTTTGTAAATCATCTTGTGACACAGCACATGTATCTGGTTGTTTTAATAGCCACTGTGTTGAAGCCACAGAAAAGCCTGTATTTATGCCAGATGTTAAGTGCCCCCCCTTCTTTAAAGAGTGACCTCCTAAGGCACCATCTCTCATCTTATTTATTTCTAAATTCTGCTCTTATTCATTACATTAAAGGTTATTTTTTTAATGAAGCACTGTGGGTAGGGAGAAATAACTTCTACCTTCTGTTCTAATTGATGAATGATGTGTGAACTAATCAGAAAGCTTTGCTGTAGCCACCATTAAAGCAACAGATGTATGTGGCTCAGGAGAGATTTGCTGAACAGCTTCAACCTTTAAGTGCAGAGGATAAATGAGTGGTGACATCATTATACCTTGACAAATAGAAATTATATCATTCTTTTTTCATTACCGATGGATGATTTATTTCTATGGCTTTCATTTTTGTAAGATCTATTCATTGTCTCTAAAGTTAAAACCTTTAAAAATTACAATATGTGACTAACAATTTGCACATGATCTGCAGCATGTTGTCTTCTAAGCTTTTCTCCTGAAAGCTACTTTTAATAGAAAATACAATTACGTGCAGTATGGTAGGACAAAAAGAAACATTTGAAATTCATACTTGGGTTCATTTTTTAATCAGCCACAAAACCAGCATCATAAGGAGTCAGAGGACATGATGTGGTTATATGGCATCTCCATCGGTTGCTGGAGGATTTAATTTTTGCAGTGAGCTTGAAACCTCAGAAGACAGAGGGTTGTTCTGCACAGTAATTCTGTGCTATAATAAACAAGCAAATGTTTCTCTCTCAGCCATATCTCCCCAGTATATTTTGAGGTTTTGCCTTGTTTGATTGCATTTCTTATATAGTCACTGAGATGGATCAGATTTTCCCTGAAAATTTCAGTTATTACTGAAGATTGCATTTTTTTCCACTTTTACTGCATCTTACAAATCAGAAACTAAAAATAAAATGTACATCTGTTTGGATAATCTATTTCCCCAGAACAGATTAAAATGACAGAATAAATCTTGGAAATTCCTGGAAGAGCTTTGAATGAATTACAACAGGAGAAGAAAACAAGGTGAGTTCTGCTTGGCTAGGACCTAAATGAGAGAATTAAGTTGATGCTGTGTCAGGGCAAGGTTTGCAAAATAAAATAGGGGTCACTCACATGTACTACAAAAGCATAAAGAGCAGATTAAAGGTGACATTTCTGCCAGAAGGCCTTCATGTACACTAGGGGAAAAAAAGCGATCAAGCTTAGTTAGTAAAGAAAAAAAATCAGGAAGATAAAAGTCATGTAGAAGATCTCATGGCTGCTGGCAGGGTTTCTCTGCCCATAGCCACAGCTTGGAAAGCAAGGACTGAATAAGTGCTCATCCTGGTACCCTGGAGAGGGGGAAGGCAACACATGGCTAAGATATGCTGGCAAGTTCTCTGCTTCCTCAGGTTCCAGTTGGGAACTTTTAGGCCAAAATTTTCCTATATGAGAAACCCTTAAAAAAAGAGACTCTGAATAAGTGATCTGATCCTCAGAAAAGCTGATGAGCTAATCCCAGTGTACAAGCCGTTTTGAAGGGATACATGGCCCAGCAAAAAGCTGGTGGCTACTCCTGCTAATGATGGCACCAACATCACTGCTGCTCCTGCCAGGAGTGGTGTTAACTGGAAAATATCAGTGGAGTATTCCTGTTTTGAGCATACTCTGCTGAAATTTACTTTAAAGAAGTGTCTATGTATGGTTTTAGGACTCCAGTCTTAGTGTTCCTCTTGCTGTCAATCAGATGCCTTTAAAATAGTAAATTTTCCTAAGTGTAAGAAAAGAAATGAAGATGCAATTTAATGTAAATATAGAGGTTTAGGTGCTGTCTAGACACTAGACAAAACTAGAACTAAATCCACTTTGGAAAAAGCTATGCTTAGCTTCACAAGAAGCAATGTGTTTGCTTCAGGAACAGCAATGAAAAAAGTTGTGGTGTTTTCACAAGAGAACTTGGGAGCAGGTGATCATTCAGGTCCCTTCTGTCCCTAAAATTTATGAATCTAGGAAATGATGCCTCATTTCACAATCTAAATCATTACAAACACCCTTTCATAATTGAAGTAATCACATTTCTTGGAAATGTGGCTACTATCTGCTAAGACGATCAGTGTTTTATTGAAATTCACAGAAAGAACAGTGTTTGTTACCAGAATCCTTCTTTTTTATTATTTCCACAAGCTCATCAGAAGTCCAAAATACAGAAAACCATTTAGTGTTATAATATAAAAATGACATAAATTAAGACACACCAAAGTAGCTCCTTGTGTGAACCCTTTCCCTTGTAAGAGCAAGGAAGGCATGAAGCACTCACATAAAGGGAAGAGGTATGTCAGAGGATCAGTCATGTAATATACACCTGAATAACACACACAAGAAGAATTTTGTGGGGGAAGAGAGGTGCTAATCATTAGTGAGTACTTTTAAATCATTTTAGACACATTTCAAAGTACTTCTCAATGTTTTCTGAATAGTAGGATCACTCCCATCATTCAGCTTTCTAAGTGGAGGTCACACCCTTGGTCTCCATGCAACAAGGAGACCTTGGGGCACAACTAGGTTTCAGAGGAGGTTTTCTCCCACCTTGTGTGGCACTGTGCTAGGCCACATTACCTTTTCTATTACATCCTCCTGTTTGCTGTGGAAGACGGAAAGGTTGCTCTAAAAACCTTAGGAACAACCTAAAGATAGCAGCACAATTCCTATGTATTATAAATATGTCTGTACAACAGTAGACATAGGCACCGTCTTTAATTTTGCCTCCTTCACTGCATAACCCGAGAGAAGGACTAATTCAGCTTGCTATCTTGATGATGCTGTAAAACATAACTAATTAAACACATCTGATAAGCCTTCTGATGAGCTCCAGTGTCGGTACTGCAAACTAGCATTTACCTTCCTATACATGAGTCTGTATTGGCACAAAACTCTTCTTCACTAGGGCACTTCTAGGTAAATAGAACCAGAGAGAGTGAATAAAGGAGGAATATATTTTTTATACTGAATGAGTACAAGGTAAGACTGAAGTAAATTAAACAATTTGCTAAAGAAACTCCGTTCAGTAGAAACTTCTGGTTTTGATGAGCTGTCCCTCAAAAAAACTGGATGTAGTTTAACAGTATCATTTCTGATTTATCTGCTGTTTCCAGATAAATTTTCTTCTTGGGGGAAGAGCAGAATTCTCTTTATTTAATGTACCATGTCTGGAATGTGGACTAGATTCAGCTACATGTCGCTTATAATTATTTATGTAACTTATTAATCACCAGGCTGTCACTCAGCTGTTTATAAAACACAAAAGAACACTTGGAGCCTGAAAAATTACATTTTTCCTCCCCTGTGCCTCCCCAGAGGCCCCTTTGCACTTCTGAGGAGACCTTCATTTAAATGAAAATCTGTTGCCCAGTCTAAGTAACAAGGAACTCTGTAATGATAATTTAAAGAACATGCTTGTACTTTGTGCTCGGGAATTGAATGATTTGCTGTAAAACTTTCTTTTCAACTTTTCTGGCCAATGTCCTTGGCTCATCATTTAGGTTTTCTCCCAAATGGGTCATGGATAGTGTCCCACTCTTGCCCGCTCAGCAACCTGTTTTCCCCATACTCAATACCTGGAAAACCACAACATGTCCAGATTGCTACCTGCAGATTGTGCCTTCTTGAGACTGGCCAATGCATTCAAAAGTGAAGATGCTTATACACAGACGTGCACACATCTACACACACTGTGGTTTCTCTTATCTCAGTTACCTTGTATCCCCTTCTGTGATGAGTTAATCTGTGTGGGTTTGTGCAGCTCACTCTTGAGCTGCTGCAGGATTGCTCACAACTTGGCTTCTAGAAGGTGCCATTCAAGTTCACAGAGACCAGCTTGTAAATGGTACCCAGAAGAGCAATGACTCCATTCAGCTGAATTATATTTATAATTTGGTTATGAATGGCATCTCTGAGGCAGACCATTCATCATTTGATGTTCTATGTGGGTCTCAGTGTCTTGAAGCTTCATAAAGGCATTAAACAGCTTCAGCCAGATCAGGAGGTGACTCAGCAGGCTGGTGGGAGCTGGACGCTGGCATCCACCACTGGACATGGCATTCCTGCATTATTGCTGTGGCGTGCAGTATACTGGCAAGGTGCTTGTCCTTTTCGTGCTTCAGTTTAACCAGCGGTGTAATGGTTATACTGGTATTTACCTGCTTTCTCACCCATTTGGTAGGCTGACTAGCAACATGTTTTCAATCTTTGCATGAAAGGCTCCACATTAATCCATGCCACGATTTGCTTTGTCTGCTTCTACCATTAAAATTACTTGTTTCCCCCAAAGATCTGCCATCTGTCACTATTCACCTTTTACATTTTTATGCTCCACAGTTGAGCAAACATCAATGCCTGAGTAATCCTATTTCCCATTATCAGCCCTTGGAAGTGCCTCGAGGTCGGGGCAGTTGTGAAGTCTCGCTCCTGGCTGTATTCCCTGGAACCCCAGGTCTCACCCTCCAGCCTTGTCCTCACTGCAGCCACTAATAACATTCATGTTTTTTCATTTTAAGTGTTGCCCAGTCTTAAAAAATATTATTTAGTTCTGTTTCTCCCACATTGCTGTATTCTGCAGCAAGTAACATAGAACTGTAGGAGGGAGAGGCAAAGAGATGAGACATTCCGTGAGCAGATGCAGTCAGCTAAGGGGAACTGCTCTGTGCTCTCTGCATGGGTAATGATATTGTGGTATCGTTGGGTATCTTTGTCTGCGCTTCACAAAGGAAAGGGGCAGACCCTGGGTGACAGCTGGGACATACAGCTTTGAGATGCAAGCCACTGTCTGAGTAGCCAGTTGCAAATTATTTTTGTGTTTTCATAATCTTTGTGAGTAATATCCTGTCAAAGTCTCATCAAAAGTTATTAGTCCTTCCATAAACTGGTACTTCAATATGTAAACTTGCCTTGTAGTTAATTTTATGAGCTATGCCCCTGGCACCATAGAGCTGTTATTTCATTTTAGAAGCATAATTAATTAGGCTTCCTGTAGCTATGATGTAGACCAAGGATGTCGCCACCAAATAAGGAGTCATTTGTGACAGCTTATTTGTGAGGAGGTATCTACTGTTTGCCAGTTTTAGGCATACATAGGGCAAAGTAAAATATTTTGTATTGTTACTGCTGTGCCCTGCTTGAAGTTAAAAAAAAACCCCAAAAGTAAAACCAAAGAGACTATCTAATTAATTTGTACAGCACTGCAAAGGTTTTCTTTTCTTCTCTGCTGAGTGCCTTTGAAAATGTTTGACTCACTGTAGTATCAGATGACATTCCCTTTGGGGCAACTAGATTTTGTGTTGCTAAAATTTCCTTCTGTTTCAATTGTATCAGATACTTTACTTTCTGCAACTGTTATGGCACAATAAAATATCTCTCTCTGATAGGCCTTTTAGCAATTACAGAGTCCATCTTGATGCCAGTGGTTTAGTAATAAGATTTCCCTTCTTTTCTCTCCCTTTTTAATATTTGAGTGAATGCTACTTGAGAGAAATATGTTGGATGCTCAGGCTGTATTAGCTTAATTTATAGCTAGCGTCAATGAGGCAATATTTCCCGTGGATAAGGTCAAAATGGCTTTCTTTTCTATTAATTAAAAATAGGCTCATGTAGGACAATGCATGTAGGTAATAAAGACATAACGTGTATTTGTGTTGCCATAAAGAAAAGGAGTAGGGTTATTCATAGACCACTGATCATAGCTGGAGTCTTGCCCTGACCCTGACAACAGAAGCAGAAACCAATAATATTTTATTCTTTCCATATCTTGTTTATGCTAGCTGGAGAAGTGAGCTGAATGTCCAAAAAAGGCAAGTCTAGGTAGCTGTAGCCCCTTAAAGCCTGTAAGCACAAGGTTGAAACTAGAAGTGTCTGGTACTTGCTGCCTCTCCAGGGGAAGCTATATATGGCTGAATTCAATAGGAGCTCTGTCTGAAGTAAAAGGAAAGCAAAACCTCAAACCCAGGATATGGTTTAAAAATGAAACTAGGAGAATTTCAAAGGGAGAGTCAGATGAAATGAGAAATGCTTACCTCCAAAACCGCAACAGAATGATAAATTACTTTTGCCTTTCTAAAGCCGAGCTAGAAAACCTCTGCTCACCTCTATTATCTACTTCTGGTCTCTGAAGATACATTACCATATTAATTCATTGCATTATACAATTTGAGCAACTAAATGAGTTTACCCCATGCCCTCTTAATATCATTTTCTTCTAATGCTAACCTTAAGTGATACATTTTAGGGGATACTTCAAGCAGAATGCATCATGAAAATTTATTTAAACTCAATTTTTTTTTACAAATTATGACTTATCCCTTCTTGATGAACCAAGTATAGAAAAACCAAACAGCCTTTCTGTGGATGAAACATCTCTCAGCATCGGGACTGCTGCCACCTCCTGACTAACGTGAGGTTTTACTGGGGCAAAATAGTAACTGCCGTATCTCAGCAGGTCTAGAAGGACTGTTTGTGTAAAAGACAACCATAGCATCACAGAGCGAATGACACACATGCTGAATTAGGCCGGTTACATATGCAGCCCACCAAAATGAGTGGGGTGGTGCTGTGCCACACATGATATCCAGTGTGTTCCAGGGTAGTTGAATGGCTGCATCAGAAGTGGGCTCATCAAGCAGCCCACTGGGCTTGCTGGAGATGGGGCTTTGGGCAAAGGACAGACTGCAGTACAAAACATCAGAAAGTGTTTTCCAAGCTTTGAGATTATGAGAAAGAGGATGAAAAATTGGATCAACTCAACTTTTAGACAATGTGCTTCCTATTATGACAGGAATTTTATTTTCTGTAGCTGTGGTACCAATCAGGGTCCTCCACCCATGCACTGACTACAGTTTTTTTCTATGTGCATATGTATTTCTACATACACATAAATGCATACATAAAGCGTGCCTACAATCAGTTTATAAACAGAAGCAGCAACCTGACCTGGGGCCTCACATCTTTGCTTGTTCCTTCCCATTACCAAAGGGACTGAGGAACTCGAGTGTCATGGGATTGCCCCAGGATTTATGAACTGATGAGCGTACCAACTGCAAATGTGCCAAACTGCCTCCCTCATTGCACCTACAAAAGTTTCAAGAAGTGAGAAACCTGATGGAAGGCTCTTTGTGCATCTTATCCCCCGACCTGCTCATTTTTGTTCCTGCTGGTCAGTGCCTTCAGCTATTCAGGAAGATTTCTGTGCATATCAAAAAATTCTGAAATTTTCTAGTTTTAGCAGAGGTGAATGTTTATCAAAATGACCATCATGCGGCTCTCTTCTGTTTTTCACTGGGGCCTCATTCTGCAAGGCTTTTGAGTACATTCTTTAGCTGAAGTATATACTTCTGTATTTTCCTGAAACATTGAGGATGGATGTAATTTCATTGAATAAGCTCCCATTTCAGTCATCCACAGGAGAAACAAAGGCAATACTGCGTAATTTAGGTATCAAAATTTTTAGCACAAACATTTTGTAAACAACATGAAAATTACTCATCCAGTGTAATGACTATCAACAGATTCTGACTATTAGAAATAAAAGAACGGTTTGACCTCCATGGGCAGAAGAGGACTACAGCTCTGCATTCAGTGGAACTACTCTCACGTGTGAAGTTAAACACCTGTGTAAAGTTAAGCACCTCTATAAAGTTTGCAGGCCTGAGATATGCCTCCGAAATGCCCAAAATTATGCTTTTGTCCAACGACTGAAACTCCAGTGTTAGGGACAGAATTATCACATTGTTTCAAAACTCAAATAACAGGTACGACCAATATTACTGCTCTGTTTCAGGTTCTTAAAATATAACAGTGAGGTCAACCCAGATCCTTCAGTTGGCTGACTGGGTTGTTTGCCACTCTTGGTTTTTTGATTTTGGTTTTGTTTGATTTTTTTTTTTTTAAACATTCAATTATTAGCTATTTACAATGACTGACAGAAGTAGCATTAACTTACTGACAACTGGAAATCAGTTCCTATTTAACCTTCTGATATGTACTAACCACCTTTCAAGTTTAAAGGGAATTTCATCTCATCTTTGTGGCATTGACATAAATTAGTAAATAGAAAGTATCTTCATTTGACATTTTCCACTGTAAGTACACGATCAGCAGAGTCATACGCTCGGTGATTTTAATCTAATAGGTTTATCCCTGTGCTAGATATGGTATTCATTTAAACTGACCTTGCTTTATTTGAATTATTGCTCAAATTAGCATAACTACAAATGACCTAATCTTCCAAAATACATCAGCAAACAGTCTGAAGAAGCAATTATGTAAAAGGAATGCTTTTAGGCAACAAATGGATCTATAAATAAACAAGCACTTCCTAATCACAGGATAAAAAAGGGTGCCATTTTTCCTTTTTCAATTAAAAAAAAATATAAAATTTTAAACTAAATGAATTTTACTATTCCTGAAAGTGAGAGGCCAAGAGTACTTTGGGAAATTGAGTACAGTGAAAGCAAAAGCTGCACCAGCTTTTTGACAAAACTCAGACAGCATAGCTGCATCTGACCAGCGCTACCTCTGACTTTCCATGTCTGCACAGATTACTGATAATTTATATGGAAAAAAACTGGCCATTTGTTTATTTGCAACCTGTAGGAGGGAAGGGGAGTTTTTTAGAAGTCAAAAGGGTTTTTTTTTTTCCACTCAAAGTGAAAAGCAATGCAAAAATATACTACCCTATGCACCTTTTCTATTTTTATTATTGTTGATGCCCTGGGATCACATTATTTATTTGGATTTATGCACTTTTTTCCTAAATAAAGGAAGGATGCAGGGAAATACATGTTAAAAAAATGTGTCTGAAGGGGAACTTTTGTCCACCCTTGGTTTTCAGGGAAAAAAGTGATTGTTAACAACTGGAAAAGTGTTACTAGGGCATGTACTATAGTTGTGTCAACAGACATGAGAAGAAAAGCAATAGATAAAGCTTGGTATATGAGTGGACAAGTGTTTTTTTTTTTTCACAGTGAATACATCAAGACTGCTTTAAAACTAAAGATCATAGATATACAGTTGTATGTTGTTACGAGGAGAGTCTCAAGTTTAGGAAAAAGAAGGTGGGAGAAAAGGTGAAAGTCATGACATGAGAAGGAGAAATTATACAGCTAAAGGAGGAGGAAGAGCAGCATGACAGAAATAAAACCAGGTTAGAGATATCCATCTGTGGAAAGAAGACAAAGAGATGCATTAATGGAGAGCGTGCAATCTCAGGGAGAGGAGAGGGAAAGAAAGAATCTTTAAAAACCCCAAAGAAATGCTGGAAGTCAGAAATGCTAAAGCTGAGCATGAAACCAAACTTCACATACTAAGTCCTCCAAAAACCTGTGCTTGCTTTGCTCTGGCTTGTTTGCAGGAGCACAGCTTGGGCTGTATCTCAGGCAGAGAGGTGACCACCAGGTGTGAGGGACCAGCACTGGGAACCTGTGGAAAGATAATGGAAGAAAAATAGTTTTGCTAGGGGAGAGGGATGTGTGTCAGCTTTAAGAGGAGTTCTTGCAGTCCCAAGGAGAAGTGATAAACTGCTAAAAAAAAAGAAAAAAAATCAGATGGCCCTATGCTGCTCAGAAAGGTGTGGAAGTGAGACAGGATCCATATTCACTGTCAGTTTGTAATGTTAATGAAACTTCTTTGGCTGAAGAGAATTCAAAACTAGAAAAGGTAAATTCTGCAGGAGTCAGTTATCCTCTCTGTGACACTGGTGAAAACCAGTAGCTGCTCCATTGAAGGAAAGTGGTTCTCAGCGAAATAAAACAAAAAATTGAACAGAAAATCTCCAGTTTGGATCTGAGGTTGTGTGCTGCTCAACTCTATTTCTGTGGAAGGCTGTAAAAAGCTGCAAGAGCTGACATTTCATGAAGGCAGAAAATTTACTTTATATCCTTAAGCTGATGAATTTTTACCTGCCAAAACTGTCTAAGTGTTTTCTAGTGATCATTTCCAGCATTCTGGAATTCAGGTGAATTCCTTCATGGTTCTTGTCTGCATCGGAATGGTTTTGAGCACATCCAGTTAAGGGTTTGTTTTCTATGTACAGGGTATACAAGCCTCTACTTTTTCAATAGGGAACACAAAAAGAATGGGCAAAAGCATGTGAAAGATTTCATTAATACAAAAGATGATAAGTGTTTTCTGTTTTCCACCCATGCTAGCAGAAGAGCTTAATTTGGAGGTATCCTCTTTAGGATTTAGTCTTAAATACACATCTTTGCTGTGCTTGAGATTTAAGTCAGGCATAAGACTGTAAACAAATCAAACATTAAACATAATTTTGAATGTAATTGCTGGATACCTTTCCTATCACATACCGTAAGATGTTTCCTAGATGATGCAGCTGGGTTTAATGCCACTCCTTTTCCAGCTGTTAATCTCTACTCTGTCCCTGTTTGACACCTACTCACTGTGTTTTCATAGAGCGATCCCACCGTAATACCCTTCTAGGTCTCTAATCCCAATTTGTTCCTCACTTTTGTTTTAAAGCTGGTTTCCTGCTTTCTGATCATACCTGTGCAGCCTCAGTAGCTCAGACCTCACACCTCCATTGACTTCTAGAGCTGGACTGTAGGTGGAAATGCAAATGCTGTTTGGAGTCAGCCTGCTGGGTGACTGCTAGCGTCCTGAGCTTGTCTCTCTCCTTTACAGGGGACCACAAATGCTTCCAAATTAAATGTGCACGGCACTGCTTACACACACACATTTTGTGAAGGTCATGATCCTTGGCTTTGTGTAAGGCAGTACATGGCACATGACTAGGGTAGCTGACAAGTAACAAGCTTCTCTGTCTAGAGGTACTCATAAATGCAAAGGTTTTCTTCCCTGGTGTCCTTTGTCCCAGGAGGTGGTATGGATTATCAGGAGGATACATCTTCCCATGTCTGTAGGTCTTTAGATACCTAGAAACAAAAATGTATTTTCACATGCTGCTTGGCATTCTTCCAGTGTCTGCAGGTTAACATAACCCTTATGATAAAAGATTTCAGGAGAATAAATTCTTTTCACCTTGATTATGCTGCGGCTGCTATAGGGGAAGTACAAAAGAAGGTGTCCACATCCTAAGTAACTTATATATTGTAAAAATGAAAAGCATGTCTCTATGAGGATTAGGGGTGCTAGCATGGTGCCACCTCAGAGGGTGTCTGTCTCCAGTCAGGCAGGGTGGGCAGGTCCTTATCAGTGACACTGCAGTCCCTCAGGAAGGAGGAGACATGTTTGTCACATCTCCAGGTGGCTGCCTACACAACATGGACAGAAGAAGAGCTTTGTTGATGTAAATCAATACATTGTTTATGTTGCTCGTAGGCTGTGATGCATAAGATGAGAAGAACAAATGCAGTGTCCCTGGAGAAACAAGTGCCTTTTAAATGTACAAATAAGGCAGTTATTTACGAATCCCTCCCTGGCAGTGGAAAGGGAGAAAATGCTAGGCATCATGGTAGGCAAATATTTAAGCTTTGTCTCCAAGATATTCTCTGCCCTTTCTATAATAAGTATGCCTGTACCTTAGAAACAAAAATCCAAGTATGAATACTTAAAGGACGGACGCAACATGAAATTATAGGTTAGATACTTGGTCATTTCCTCAGACTTCTGACTTTCTCAGATATCTCTCCTTTGCATATTTTGGGCTGTGGAAGATGTTTCCATGGTGACAAATAGATGTTATGTTTATTTACTGGGCAGCAGGGAATGACAATGTCAGCAAATGACATTTCTGTTCCTTTTTTTTTTCGTCCCAAGGGAGATGTGTTGTCCTTAATGAAATTGGCAGCAGCAGAAGCACCAGTTTTTCAGATATCCCTTCCAGCCCTACTTTGAGTAAGCGTGTGCATGCATGAGACCAAAGTAGACAGCAGTTACTGTGGCTGGGTGATTCTCCAATCAGTCCTCTGAAGCCTTTTGCTCTGTTCAGTATGTACATAGTTTCTTGTGAAAAGCACTGCCTGTGAAGTGTCAAGGAGATTTCAGGCTTTACCCATGGGAAAGGGCCTAAATTTTTCTTGCTTGGCCTTTTCCTCAACCCTCCCACACATCTGTTCTTGTTGACAGCTCTACTACATTGTCCATAAAAAATGTTCTGATAGCTAAAACTGTTGTAGCTGATACTGCTCTGGTAAAAATAAATAAATAACATTTGCAGTAGACTGCAGAAAGTAAGAAAGAGATTTTCAGGAGGAGGCTTCTGAGAGAAGAGACCAGGGTCTAAAAAAGAAACAAGAGTTTTGGCAGGTTGGTTTGTTTGTGGATTTTGTACTTGTTGCAACTTTTCCTTAAAATGAAAAATTTCCATAAAATGTATTTGCTTTCTAACAGCCACTGGCTGCTGCTGAAATGAATGAACGGTGAATTGAATGCCAATCTGAAACCCCCTGCAACCTCTCAGGATTTCCCATCAGCTCTGCTGGGTGACACATGGTCCAGTAGGAAAGTGGAAGGTGGTAGATCCATTAATTTCTCCTTCTCACATCTGTCTCTGTAGAAAAACAGTGTGGGACTCACCTCTCCTAGCCCCAGATGGCTACGGTGCCAGTGCCTGACCACCTTGCTCCCCACTGTGTTGCTTTGGTGGGCAGTGACTCAGGGACTGTGCTTCCCACTGGAATTCAGGAGGGGTGTAAAATTATTGCCAGGAGTGTAAGGCTTTTGTGGTTGATCCTTTCCTCCCTGCTAGCTTATGTGCTTGAACCAGAGTTGTCTGGTATCTGGTTGTGTCTGTCACAACAGTGGAACCAGAAAGACAAAACAGTTGCATGCAATATGAACAAGCTGGAGGTGGAAGCAGATGATAATAGTCAGTGACAGAAGTGATACAAGTTTCAGTGATTGACTTAAACTTTCAAGAGCAGTGAGTAGGTAAACTCCTACTGGTTTGCTTTTCCCCACAAAACTTCAGTCCTGAAAGTGCTGTAATACCTCAAGTTTGTATTACAAAAAAAAAAAAACAATTACAGCCACGCCTACCAAAAAAAACAACCCAAGCAAACAAACTCTATTACCTCAGGAGCCATGGTGAACTGATTTTGGATGGGATACAGTTAATTTTTTTCACAGTAACATGTATGGAAGTATTATTTGGATTTGTGATGAAAAAAAGGTGTTGATAACACAGAGACATTTTAGCTATTGCTGAGCAGGGCTTACGCAGCATCAAGGCCTTTCTGCTTCTCATGCTGCCCCACCAGCAATTAGGCTGGGGATGCACAAGAGGTAGGGAGGGAACACGGCCAGGACAGCTGACCCCAGCTGATCGATTATGGCACCTAACAAAGACATTTTAAAATGACACCTACATCTTTCACAGAGTTAACTGATGGTAATCTCAGTGGATGCGGAATCCAGTTTCCAGTCAAAGGATCCACAAATCTACACCAGCTGAAACACTGTCAGCACTTTTCTACAGCTTTTTATAGTCTTGCATGTGTGTGTATATATATATATATGTACACACAAAGAGGGAGGAAGAGATTGGCTTCTCTATAACTGATTACAAAATCAGTACTTCATTTGAGCTTGGAGGTGTTTTATTCTTTCAGCTTTGTTTTCATAAAATCACAGAATCACAGAAATGTCTGGGTTGGAAGCAACCTCTAGAGGTCATCTAGTCCAACCCCCCTGCTGAGAGCAGGGACATCCTCAACTAGAGCAGGTTGCTCAGAGATTTGTCAAGCGTCACCTTGAATGTCTCCAGGGATGGGGCCTCAACTACCTCCCTGGGTAGCCTGTTCCACTGCTCTACCACCCTCATGGTAAAGAACTTCTTCCTTACATCCAATCTAAATCCACTCTTTTCTAATATAAAACCATTGCCCTTCGTCCTTTCACTACAGGCCTTTGTAAACAGGCCCTCTCCAGTCTTTTTATAAGCTCCCTTCAGGCACTGGAAAGTGGCTATTAGGTCTCCCCTGAGCCTTCTCAAGGCTGAACAATCCCAGCT
>JAAGNO010000687.1:0-24719 GCA_033439905.1 Ceryle rudis | reverse complement strand
TGGATAGATAGATGTTAGGATGAAGGTTGGACTTGATGATCCTAGAGGTCCTTTCCAACCCTAATGATTCTGTGATTCTATGATTCTATATTCAGAGATGGCTTAAACCAGAAAATTTTATTACTGCTGCTGGCAGTGTCATCTTTAAAAGGAAAGAGAGATTGCATAATGAAATGCCTGAGATCATTTAGTGTTGTGCCAAAGTTCTTATTAGAAGGTCTGAACCCTCCTGTTGTCCAGAAGATCTCCTGGCAGTTCCATTCTATGTTGTTCTGCATAGCATGTTGCATGCTGTTAGGGAATGTTTTTACCCCAGAAATGAAAAGAATGATAGTGGGCCAAATGGTGATGGTATATCCCATGCCTCTGTCAGGAAGGAGGAATTGGATGATTCTTGAAAGAATTATTATGAATGTTTCTAATGTACTCCATGTTCTGCAGATGGGCGGTGTTGGAAAGTTTTATTAAAACTAAGTTCTAAAGCACATGTTCTCTTATGTCAATACAACACTGACATTATCCTGGTGCACTTCAGCAAAATCAACAGCTTTATTAAAAAAATAGTGATTCTGGGAACTGCTAACCTGTATGGCAGGCTAGATATACATGAAATTCACGTATTGTACAAATTAGCCATTTTATGAAGAACATTAAAATAAGCATGATACTAGCCAAATTAAAGTACAACCCATTTCAAGTGATGTTTATAACTTTTAAGCAGAAGTGCTGGTGACATTATCATTATTAGAACACTTATTGCAGTATTTCTGCTTTGGAGGGGAAAGAGGTGGGGAAGCAGTCCAGCATATCATAGAGAGTTAAGGAATTTCCTGTTCCTTTATCAGCCATCTGGAATAGTTCAAATCGTCTGGGAATCAATGAAAAGAAAAAGACTTTAGTAGCCTAGCAAAAAGCAAAATCATAATCTCAAAATAAAGAAACCCACTCATAAAGTCTCAGGTAAGGCAGGAGTGCTCATGCACAAGTGTGGAAGCAGAGGAAGTCTCAGGAGAATTACCCAAGGGTGAAGGAAATAAGTATATGAGGTATTAAGTATTCTCTTCTGCATCAGTCTTTCAAGCAGTTCCATTTAGAAATGATAATTGAAAAAACATGGTTTATAAAAGTAGCCCTCCGGCTTGTGAACACAATTTTAAGACCTAGCGATTTCTTGTTTGCTTAATTTTATTTTTTATTATTAATTAGTTGCCAATGGTTTGCTAAAGCGAATAGAAGGCACCTGATGAGAATAAAGTATATTTTCAGACCTGTAAACTGTTAGACATCATTTAGTCACTAAGATCAAGTCAACCTAGGCAGTTTTCACCGGAGTACTGAGCATTCAGGTGTTTGAAACCAAAGCCTGGACAGCAAGTAATAGCATTACTCTGCATAATAAGTGTTTTGCAAGAATCTAGTCAGATATCGTGGAAGGAGCAATGGTGATGGAGTGGGATATCAGGCAGGGAATGGAACAATGGGATTTACTACCAATGTTTAATTTCTCACCAGAAATGTCTCACTCTGATGATGCTGAATAACACTGGCCATGGCAAAAGTTCTGTTCTGAGACCCTGATCTGTGATTTAGGTTTTAGACATTACCATTAATTATTGAAACTCAGAAGGCTGCAAAAACATCTTGATTCATTGGCAAACTGACAAACATATGGTGTGTTTTGCAAACCTCTAGGTTTCTGTTCAGAGGAGGAGAACATTAATTGCATACAAATTCTACTGGGAGTTCTGAAACCAGCCATCATTAACATTCTTAGATGTCGTATCTGGGAAGCTCAGTGCATTTTAAAATCTGAGTTAAAAATTCAGAGGTTTTAAAAAACTTCTGAGAAGAAAGGTGCTGAAGTGTAATAAATTCAAAGAAGAGCATAGAATTATTCGGTGGTCTTCAGTATCTGGTGTTGGTGCATCAAGACCTTTGTTTATTGATTGATAGTTTGGGTGGTAGGTTAATATTTGTTATGGTAGGTTAATATTTGTCAGGACTTGGAAACTGGCATCAGGATCTGTTCAGTGTTGCCTGTGGCCTCCTACCTATTCTGCTTTGGCTATTTGATAGCCAGTTTGACATCTGAAATGCTATAAACGTCAAAACTTAAATCTAAATTCACTGAACGCAGAGTTTAATCAACATTGGCAATGGGCTTTAGGTGAAGGAGATTGTGCTGTGATTATTGACACAACTCAGAAAGCCACAACAGAGAATGCTGCAATGCATGTAGAAAATAAATTACACTCTTTTAATCTAGGTTGTGGTATAGCAACTGTTCTTCACCTGACTGAGAGGCATGCTGTTCAGCCACTTCTCTGTCTGAGGATGGGTACATGGATAGACATGGAAGGATAAGATCATATGGGCCGTTTTGATAGGGCTGTAGGATCTTCTTGCCTGGTGACCTACCCAGCAGGTCTGCTGAACTTGCGTTAAGGAAGCTAGAAGAGCACTCACCACAGACCATAACTTGCAGGATGGTTATTCTGCTGCAGTGTTACTTCAAAATCTGGAGTGATGGGAGTTGTGATGTCCCCGAATTAAAGGAAGGTCCATCTGAGTGGCCTGTGAGCTTTCCTCCACAGCCCCAGCATGCAGAGCAGAGACTAGTTCTGCATAGGAAGTCTCTGGGACACAGCACAGAAAAGTCCTGGGCCATGCTTTGACACAAAGGACCTGTCCTATTCACCAGGTCACTTCCCCACATCGCTTCTTGTTAATAGTTTTAAATGCCCTTAGTGACTTTTCTCTTTCAGAAGGGTTAAATTCCTCATTGTTTAGCAACTTGTGCATGGCCCTAACAATTTTCCTGTTAAGGGCTACCCCTTCTCTATTCAAGCCTCATATTTCAGTGCCAGTGGTCAGCTCCAGAAGCAAAGCACATCTCATTGTATTTATGTGCTCACCTTTGAGAACACTCTTCTGCAGCAGTCTTTGAAGCTGTGGCTGCTGGGTGGATTTCCTTGCTTTCATCTTCCATCTCACATTCTTTATGTGCATGTAATAGTTTAAAACTGAGCCCCAGTGTGCTTGTAAAATGCCAGGTCATTGACAATAGTTGCACTCATTTGCTGTGGTCGATTTAATACTAACAAGCTGAAACTGTTCTGTGGGGATTCTTCTATATGGAACATAAACTCCTTTTCCCTCACTTAAGACCACTTTCCTATAAAATGATTGCAACCTAATAATTTTCCTCCTCATTTTAGTAACCAGTTTCAGTCTATATTAGTGCTATTTCCCCCAGTACTGTTCCCTGTAAACTCTATCCCAAGGCATCAAATCAATGATTACATTGAACTGCCCATCCTGAGAACCTAGCATATAATACAGCTCCTAATATCCTAGTGCCACGGTAAAAGTAGAATTTACTGCAACAGGCTAAATTCAGTGCTCAGACTCTTTTGGTTTTTAGTTTTCTTTCTTTTCAGCCAGATATCTTAAAGCAGGTAGGACATCTTCTCAGGTGATTCTCAGAAATGCTGAGTCTGCACAAGTCTGACCCTCTGCAAGTGCAATAGCAGCAATGAAAAGAAGGTTTCACACGCTCCTAATGTTATTATTCACTCAGCTCTGAAAATTATACCCTGCATATATTAATCACATCGGTCACTGCATCTCTTTTCTTTTTTTCCTTGTCCTGGCCCTATATCCAGTTGTCTTCCCAAATTTTGCTCTTTTCTTTTGCTTTCCCTGTGGTTCTAATGCTTCATATTGTAAGAAATTGTACTTCTGTCCACATTTACTCTGAATCTCTTTCAAGAATGGCCTCTGTTCTTATTCCTACACTGATTTGCTGAAATCTATAATAAAATAATCTAACGAGAACTGTAAACAAAGCCCAGACACGTATAAATGAATGCAATTCGTTGCTTATCTCCTTTTGGCACCTTATTTGCATAAGGCGTTAACTTTCTTCTATAAGCAAGTTGTGTGGCTGGTACAACTTCACATATACTGTTGATACTATATGTATTTTCACCAGCTGCTGATCAGATCTCCCTGATAATATATTGTGTCCATGTGAAGTCACAGCTCAATGGGACTAGAACCTCTGGTTTAGTGCAATTATTATCAATAACCCAGTGTAAAGCTTTCCAGCAGTGAAGTTACCTTGTCTGATCTCTCTTTTATAGCATAAGTGGGGTCTCTCATCTACTTATACTCCAGGAAGAGAACTATATCATTCCCTGATAAAATGACTCTTGTAATTTTATCCCCAATAAATTGACTGTGTGACATCATTAACTTCCCACACATTCTGTGTGGTCATAAATAACCACCGCTTCCACATGGAAAATGGAAGAAGCATGATCTTTCTGGCAGGCTATGCATTGCTGTGAATTACAAACAAACAAACAAAGGAAAAAAGAAAAGAAAGACTCATTAATTTTATATTAATTAAACTAGTATTTTAACAATAACATCATTGTCCTTATGTTTTCCTCAGCAGCAATAAGATTCCCTCATTGTGATAAACTGCCCGGCCTTCAGCCTCATAGCTTATCCACTTGGGAGTTGAATTATTGCTTCATAAAACAGAGGGTTGATTATATAATCACTTAATTAAATGTTGTACTCAGTCATTGCTGAGCTATTACTGAAATGTATTTAGTATCTGTACTTACTGGGCAAATTTAAACATTGGAAGAGTTATTTTTTCCGATGTGCTTCTTTAAAGGTTATTATTTCCAGTGTTCTTTTGTCTGTGTGATCTGGTTGTTTTCCATGTGTCATGCTCACTCTTAATCACAAAGGAGATGGAATGCTCTTTGTGTTCCTATCTGACTTGCAGATTGCAGTCAGATTCTTGCTGTTATCATTTTAGAAACATTTTTCTCGCTTCTGTTTGCAAAAGCACTCAGAGGTAAAGAGGCTATGGTCACCCAGTTGGCAATTCAGTTCTCAGATGTTCAAGACCTCACCAGTGACCACTGAAATTACTATAATGAGCTGTGCATCAGACCTTGGAAAGGAAAAATCCAGCATTAGCCACAGCCCTGGTGAGACAAGCACTGGAGAGATGCCAGGGGGCTGTGCATGAAACAAATCCTTTGGTTCTGCTGCACCCAGCCAGCACCCAGACCTGGCTCTGTATATGACTTGCCAGTTCCTGAGGGAGAAAT
The DNA here is from genome assembly GCA_033439905.1 of Ceryle rudis. Lineage (NCBI taxonomy): Eukaryota > Metazoa > Chordata > Aves > Coraciiformes > Cerylidae > Ceryle > Ceryle rudis. The sequence continues at coordinate 19,584 of JAAGNO010000687.1, read as the reverse complement.
ACCAACGCCAGCATGATTTGGTACAGTCCAGCTGATGTAAGGTCCCAAGACTACTGTGGAGATTGCATGTGCTCTCCTGAGCACCTGTCTGTCCTTTTCCAGCTTGGGTTTTGCCCTCTGTTGACTATGGGTTGAGCAGCACAAACAAAGCAATTTAAACTCTTTTCTTCATCACTGTTTCACTTTTGAGTATATAACTGCAGGGTCTCACTCAGTCTTCTGTCAGCTTGAATGGGACTCTTTATTTTAACATCCAGGGGAGCAAAATCCAATCAGTGCAAAGAAATAGGGCAGAAAGCACAGGCCGATTCAACTTCATTTGTTTTACTGCTATAAAAAGTGAATGCAAGAGCCTTTGGTCTCTGTTCCCATCCCTCTCAGAAACAGGGATATCTAGAACAGGTAGTCTGAAACAAAACCAGAATTGCCTTGCAAGTGTTCATTTTACTCAGCAGTAGACAGGTATGGACACAGAAATAGCATGATCTCCTTGCTGAATTAGATTCAATACCTCTTTCTTAATTTTAATAATTTCCCTAGATTGCAAGAATCTGCAACCAAGAGAAAAATTCCCTTTTCATTAAGCTGAATCAGACATGTTTTGGCTTAGCATTGTATATGTTCAAATATAATTTCCCCTTTATCTTCTTTGATTATTTCCACTGGATAAACACCTTTCTGCTGTGTGTCACTTTCCTCTGCAGGAAGCTCTATGCTGGGTTTTATGTCTTCTTTTATTATGCATTTGCTTGGAATATAAATTGCTTTTCAATCAGATCTTTGCATTTCTAACAACATTTTCTGTATTGCAGCAGGTGCTTTCCCTAGTGGTTACTTCTACGGACTCTAATGGCATATCATCTGTTTATGCAGTCACTTCACTGCCAAATATGTAATAGAGGAATTTTCTACTAGCAGAAGCTTCTGGTAATTTTGGTTCTTTAAAGGCTGAGACTTTTAATGTATTTTTACATAGCTCATTTCACTGGGTTTAAATAAACTAAATTAGGAAGGCTGAAAAAGTCCTTCTGGAAGCCTGATATCATCTCAAATCAAACTCCTTCCTTTTCTTCAACTTAGCTTCATGAGAGGGTGGAAATTGATTCTTTTTTTCCCCTGTCCTACTTTTTAAACTCTGATAGATTGAGAGGCAGGAGATTAAAATAAAATGAAATAACTAATTTTTCACACAATAAATAGTTAAACGATGCAACTCTTAATTATGGGCTATTGTGGAGACCAGAAGTATAGACAGGCTCAAAACAGAACTAAACAGATGTCTGAAGAATAGATCTCATGGTGGCTTTTAAGTACAGGTGACATACTTGCAGTATCTGGTTGGGTAAGTCCCCAGTGCCTTGCTGCCTTATAAATGGGGAGGGTGGGCTGGGATTGCTTGCCACTGGTCTAGGACTTGGACTGTGAGTCTTTGCAGCCCATGCTTTGGGGCAGTGTCCTGGGCTGGATGCTGACTCAATGTAATCCAGAGATAGGGACCAGTCTGAGAAAACAAATAACTAGGAAAATAAAGCTTGAGGACAATATACAGCAGCACATATAGGGGTGCTTCCTGGACTCCATGTTTCTGTTCTGCCAAAGAAAAGCTGCTACCTTGGTGGAGCAAGCATGGCTCTTGATTGAAAGCAAGGGTCTGCTCTCCTCCAAGCAAAACCAGGTACAGTACTGAGGGCATTGCTACCCAAGAGGAATGAATGACGTGCCTGCCATTGGACCACTTCTTTCTCTCATCAGCTTGGGTTTCATTGATTTCAGGACATAAACTTACTGGTCCTTCAGTTAATCAAAGCAGTGAGGTGATCGTTGTGGCAACGCTGAGGTAATGGAATCTGCAACAGTTTATTTGTATAACTAAAGACAATGAGATAACTGCTCATGGTCTGCAGTGTAAAACTCATTTTCTCACCAAGCAAAGGTCAACAAACAGAGGTTTACAATTCCTTGAAACTCCAAAGTGATTTATTTAAGAATATTGTTGAGTTTTGTAAAGTTTCCATAAATAAGGAGGTTTTTTTTCTATTGGGATTGCTTGCTTCTCATCCTGAAGAGTGCCACAAAACAATGAAAAAAATAAAGAAAACTGGAGGTTTCTAGGGTAGATGGGACTACAGCTGGGGGAGGAACAGAAATAATGAAATAACATAACCATTAGTGCCCATATGCTTCTATAATATCTCCTGTATAAGAATGGGAGTGAAAGAATCCATTTTGTTTGTGGCACGATGTCAACAATTACTATTGCCCTCTTTCTTCTCTTCACACTGATGACAAATCTGCTATGCTGAGTAAAACACTTAAAAAGTATATTTGTTCTCTTCATGGGATTTTACCTGCTCCAGGTAAATCCACAAACAAGAAAAACAAACACCAGTTCTCTGTAGCACTAGCTATGCTTTTAAGCCACATGTGATAGAGGAATAAACATTCTTTATGTGCAGTGGGACTTCAAGCTAGAACTGCTGGGAGAAAAAAATCCTTAGTGTATCCAGGGTATCACCCTCTTCCTCTCTCCTTGTATTGGCTCCAGAGGTCTGAGGCTGCTCGTACACATTTTATCCTTCCGAGGTCAGCGGCTGCTTGTGAACTGTTGTGTTTCAGTTTCCTGTGAAGCAGTGTCCATGCTGACCCAAAGGGCAGGCAGGACTGAGATAAGCCACTTAGCCCTGAACTGTGCAAGGGCTGATAGCAGGACCACAGGGAGGTAGCAAAGGGGATGTCATCGCCACTTGGACCTGCCTAGCTTGGTTCTCAGTCACACTCATAGGCAGGGCAGCATCTGCGGAGAGCCCTGGGGAAAGCAGTGACAGCAGGAGCCCTCAGAGCACTCAAACAGCTTTGACAAGCTCATGTCTTCACTTAGTTTGCCCACCTGCATTAAATCATGTATGTGTATATTAACAATTAATTCATATCGACTAATTCATAACTAATGGATTCAGGGAAATATAGAAGGACATGAAAAAATAAAGACTTTGGGGGCATAATATGAGCCCCAAATACACTAACGTGGGAATGACTGGGAAAAGCCACACCATGGGCAAGGTTTGGGTTTGATTACACACTGCTGCTGCCAGGCTAATTTTGGCTGGGTTGAATTTCCTACAACTTCAAATTTATGCTTACATATTGGATTTTTACTTGAAACCAAAGTGTAAGGAGCTCAGGCTGAGGCTCGTAACAATAAAACAAAGCAATAGCTATAAAGGCACTGGGTTTATTAATTCTTTCACCAAGCCTTTGACTTTTATGCTCTGAATCTGCTTTTTTTCCATACCCCTGTATTTCAGGAATAATTCCACTTGGTCTTAATGGAATTAAATATGATGTGTCTCAGAGAAATATTTTTAGAATAAATCCTTTCTTCTATTTCACTATTACCTCTTGGGACAGTGACTTTTTAAAGATTTTAGTAGCTGTCATGCAACACTATGGAACACTTGTAAAACAAAGATGCCTCTTAGTTCAGAGACAGAAGTTCCTGGTGGATGGACCACAAGGACCAGCTAGATGTTGCCACTTACCTGCATTTACAACTTTATCTTATAATTACTTCCATTTCCAATATGTGGTTTTACCTGTTAATAAAAATCAAAGCAAAACAAAAACCATTTATACAAGCCAAGTGTAATAGAGGAAAAAAGGCAATTCTAAAAAAAACCCAGACGGTGGAGCTACTTCATTGCCAGTGACAGTACAGTGCCGCCCAAGTTTTGCTTCACAAGCTGTGCAGAAAGGAAGCAGCAACAGTATAGAAAAATCCACAAATGCCTCTGCCATCACATCCCAGATCTAGTCTTTCCTGACTAAAGAGTATAATTCAGTGTGCACAACTTTCTGCAAGTCTTTCCCAGGCAAAAATTTTGACTCTTCAGTGTATGTTCTCTCTCCCTTTCAGAAAAAACCTCTAAACCCTATTTATCTCTTCTTTTACTGTCAGCTCTTTAATGAACTATATGCAAGTGGTAAGCAATTTCTTATACGTTCTGTAATGACAATGTCGATACTGCATGAGAACTTTCTCCAATAGCAGTTTTAAATATTTTTGATGCAAAGAGGATGCTATAATTTGGCTCTTTTTTTTTTTTTTTTTTTTTTTTAAATGCAGAAGTGCTAAGATCCATGAAAGTATATACTGAGTTCTGCTTTAAAATGCACCATACCAGGGCATTACTGAAGGGAACTCTTTCCTCAAAATAATTTTATTTCTGAATGTAATTCTAGGAAACAATGATAAAAAAAAATGGCAAGTTGTCTACTCTCACTGTGAATTCCCTCAGCTTTAGCATTAAAAAGACCAGCTACTAGTGTCTGCATGTAAGTGTGCAGCACACACACCACTGTGAACTACAGGCTCTGCTTTCTCCATGGTGAGTGAACTGCAGACATTCCCAGTGAACTGAAAAGTGATTAAATCCTTAAGACAACACAGGCTGAGACCAGCTCGCCACATGGTCTAAATGTCCTGCTTACCTGGGTGCAGGCTTTTTACTTGGTGATGCTCTTTAAACACTTGCAAAGCAAACAGATGTGAAAAACTGACTTTTGTTAGGGCTGAACAGTGAGATGGGTGATGGTGAGCAAAGAGGATGAGCCCCAAAACCCTGGTGTCCTGCCAGCAAGGGCTGTACCAGCCACCCACTGGAGCTGACTATGACTTTTCTGGGATGGCCGAGAAAGTTGGGCCATTTTCCCTTCCTCAGTGACCTTTTGGGGAAGTCCTCTCCTGTTCATCAGGAGTAGACGATGGGGAGACGTCCATCCAGCTGCTATCCCTCCATCCCTGTCCTGAGAGGCACATCCTCTGCGGTCAGATGGGGTGGAGGCAGACACCGTATCATGGGGTTTTCCAGACAATCATCTGAAATATTACATCACTGTAGCAGCTCCCCAGGGACAGCAGAAAGCCTGGGGTACCTGCTGACAACGTCTTTAGCTGTTATTAGGATTTATATAGTCATTTAGGGCACAGTCCCAGCTGGCTTTGGGGATTGGATATGGGATGTGAGCTTTTCATCTCCAGATCACCTCACAGCTGTTGGATGGGCCTATGGTGTATGTAATGTGAGTGATGGTCTGAGGAGGAGGCATGGGTCCACACTGCATACACATGTACATACCCCAAAACACCCGTGCAATTAGCGCTAATTGTCACTCCCCTCAGAAACCATAACCAAGCAGCTGGGGACCAAGCAGCCATATAGCCAAGCCCAAGCTGCTGTACATCTCTCTTAATAATACTTGGGTATTTGCCTTGAAAAATCCATTTTGCAGCTCTTGGAATGAAAAGGTTAAGCCTGCCCTGGAGCCAATTTCATGTCTTCTTTTAGTATCTGCATTTGGGGAATCAAATAATTGGGCAAAGGAGGACCAAGTAATTTCCAGTGATTTTATAGGACAGATGATCTGAAAGCCATCTACCTGCCCCTCGGGCTCCCTGCCACATATATAAAAATGAACAATATTAGTGCCAATTAAAAAAAAAAAAAACAAACAAACAACAAACCAACCAACCAAAAAAAACCCAACAACACAAAGAAACAAACAAAAAAATCCAAGCAAGCTACCATTGTCTTGTGGTAAGTATCTGGGGACATAGAGAATAAACTGTATATTAACTTTTAAAATGCCATCCCTTAAAGTGGTTTCTCTATACTTATTGCTAGACTATGTTTTTCCACTATGTTTTTTGTTGAAGCAGCCAAAGCCAACAGGCTGTTTTAGTTCCACCTCAAATCTCACAGTGGCCAGGCTCCTTGATTCCTTTCTGCTCAGGTTCCCAGGGCTTCCCTGGTTCCTTCAGCCCATAAAATCACCCTTCATTTTAAAGGCATGGCCATTTTGCAAATATTACACTATCACTGAGATAGCATAATATCACTTGGAGAATCCAGGTCTTGCAATCATCTGCTCAGCACAACAGGCACTCTGCCCCACTCTCACTACATTGCATCAAGTGCATTTTCTTGTGCGTTGCTTGTTGACCAAATGTACCTGGCACTCACCTGGAGCCAGAGCAAACACCCACTGCTGTCCTCGTGACTTCCCACTAAGTCCAGTGAGGCTTGGTCTCGACTTTCCTTGCAGAGAGGCAAAGCAGGTCTCACACATAGAACTGCACCAGGCTGACTTTGATAGTGTCTGTGTTCAAATCCTCCTACCTCTTGTTTGGTTTATTGTGTCCCTGTGTGAGAAGGGCTGCATGAAATACCGAGACAGCAACTGCATGGCAGATTACCTCTTGGAGATTCATGAGTCCTGTGTTTTATCTGCTGCCCCTCTGGTTCCTGACAGCGTGCCTTGGTTGGATCCCTTCATTTTGCAGCACCTTTAATCCCCTCCTCTGTTACCAACATCGGGTCTAGCAACACATAGCCTTCTGCTGCATGTGGAGTGCTCCTAAAGTGTCTGACACAACTGCATGCCAGTGTCAGGGGAGCTTCTGACTACTACTTTTATGTAGATATATATATATTTTATATTTCTTATTACTGCCTTTGATATAATTTCAGCTTCCATTATGTTGCTTTCAAAGAAAATTGAAATTTATAATGCCATTAGTACCAGAAACTAACAACCCTGTACAATGTTGCATATGGATGTAGTTATAAAATTTCCTTAGTTCATGTAAGGTGAAGGTTAATTTTAGAATGCAGTAAGAGTACCAGAGCCATTAAAATTGTATGGAAAAATGTTACCAGATGAGAAATTTTTCAAAATAAATTAAAACCATGATTCCAGTCATGTTTTTCTGCACCACTTTGATACTAGATTGTATTTTTCTTGCCTGTATTCCTGCCAGAGAATTTCATACCAATCGTGCACATTTCCAAGGAAATCATTCCTTCTTAGGTTAACAATAAGGACTCTTTCTGAAGGGATGTGAAGACACTTTGCAAAAGCAAAGTATATCTGGTTCTCTGAAAAAAACCCCCCAAACCTTCAGTTTTACGTTTGTGTTGGTGTAACTACCGATAATCCACTATATTATAACATCAGTGCAAACACAGTATGCTACATTATTATGATGCTTCTGGATGTGTTTCTTCATTCCTTCTGAGCTTTATTATGCCTCTGTCAAGATAGCTACTGGTGGGAAATTTTATAACTTGTGTGGCAAAGGATATGGTGCTGCAGAGATGAACAAAGAATGGGTCAGCCACAAGACAATCCATCTTTCCCCCTCTGGACCACAGTCTCCCTTCCCCTTCTTCTCAGCAAACTTCAAGGCTCTGCTGCAAGACTCGCAGTCACATTAATGTTGTGCTGATACCTTCCCACACCTTCATCTTTATGAGGACACTCCTGATGTGAATGCCATTTGCTGGCTCTGATTTAGCATGGTCAGTACATAAGAAATTGTGAAAAATAAAGCTGGCTTTATGTGAAAAATAAAGCCAGCTTTATGTTCCACCTTTGTTTTTTGAGAGCATCCCACTGATTTAAAAAGAAACAGGTAGATTCTTTTTGAAATGAGGGTCCAGGCTCACCTGCCTGCATGTCCTTGTTACTGAGAGACAAAGAAAAGGTTAATTTTTATCACCTCTACCGAAATGATCATTATCTCATCTGTTTTTTTTCTGTAATATTAAACATGTTTGTTAAACAGTATCCACTGCAAAGCCTTGTCTCAGGACACAGTTTTTATTCTAGTACAGAGCCCAGACACTTTGCCTAAGCAAGGCAGATTTTCATCTCCCAGAGTCTTCCCTTGGCCCCCTCAGCAGCAGCAGCACCAACAGCCTCCTAAAAGAGACTGTGCCTTTCCTTAAATCCCCTCCTGGAGCACAGTTTAGAGGGTCAGCCACCTTTCCCAGCTGCTCCAGGCTCTCACAGAGGGTAGGGCGTGTTTTACAAGACATAAAGAAAAGCAAAAGCTGATGGTGTAATTGAGAGGTAAGACACAGACTCTTGTCATGAGATGCAGGGTGGGATACTCTGCATGATGATTTTTAATGTGTTCATCTTCTTGAGTTGTAAGCACTTTAAATACAGATGTCTAGAAAAGCCTTGTCAAGTGTTGGCCAAGGACATTAATAAAAAGCTTCAGCTTGTAAGAAAGTCAGCAGAAAGCACCTGTGTCCTGTAATACTTTCCTGCCTCTCCCCAGTTTACATATATCAGCAAATAGTCTGTGTGGGAAAGCCAACCAAGTATATCCATGCAATAATTATAGTGACATTAACCATTACCAGTGAAAGTGCACAAGTGCAAGCAGCTCACTGAAAGCTGCCCTGCCCCTTCATGCTCACTTGGTGTTGTCAGCACAGCAGTGTTTCTTCGCATCCTACACAGGGCAGTTCAGCAAAGCAGGAAGAACTTGACTCTCCTCCACTTTCCAGCCATAGATAGGTTTCGCCTATGGAATTAACTAGTTCATTTTCTTTATTTCCCCCTCACTGTACTTTGCCAAAATTCAATTAGACAAAGACACTGCACACAGAGCTTGTTCCCTGCCAGAGGGCACTTCTGAGGAGACAGACAGCGTATACTGAAGTTGCTCCAGGACTTATGACTCAAACGATGATTTAACGAGAAACATGTTGCATTAGGAAACATTACACATTGCTTTGAATCCATCATTTTGGATGTGCTCAGTTATTCCCTGGGTGGATTGAGCTTTGGCAGTTAGTGATGGCATTTTTTTATCAAATTAAATTTGATCTGGGGAGGAAAGTGAGGGGGGGAGGGGGTATAACAAGATTACAAGTCCTTGTTCTCCCCTTTTACTCTCCTATACTTTTATGGCTGCAATACCATCATTCCCAATTCAGGAAGAACTCTTTTCCCCAAGGCCATGGTTTTGCAGCAGCTCAAGGGCTGGTGCTCCTGGGAAGGTGGGTGGGAGTGGTTTGTGCAGCAGCTGCAGGACTGAGTTCTGGTGCAGGTGGTAGTGATCTGGTTGCTCCCATCCTTGGGTGCTGGGGGTAACCTTCCTGGTCACAGATGACGGAAAACAAAGAGCTGTCACTGGGTGAGCAGGATGTGGCTAACTCTAAAGAGCATTATGGAGTTTCTGTGGGTTTCAGTAACAGCATCTTTGATAGGTTACTGAGACTGAGTCCTGAATAAAATGTCAGGAAGATTGAAAATTAAGTTTCATCTCGATGATGCATAGAATTTGCTGAGCACATGAAACTTTCATTTATTTTATCTCTGCAGAATGCCAAAGTACTCCTGAAAGGCTCAAGTTTCGAATTAGCCAAGGAAACAATACCTGATAAATCAAAAATTAGGGTAGACCAATGGCAAACATTAAAAAAACCTCACACACTGGAACTAACAGTCTGATTCCTCACATGTATTATTGATTCTGTATACAAACAGCATGGAAAATCCAATGTACAGACAGGTCTTGCACTGAGCTGAAAGAGGGGATGGAGAATGGTGTTCACTATCCTGTAATATCACTGGATCTTCTTAAAAATCATATTCACTTTGGCTTGCACTGTCATAAAAAAGTATGTTAGTAGGAATACAAAACTTCTCAATAAAACAAAGATGAAGTGGAATTTAAAGCTTAACAAGAGAATTATTTTGTTTGGAGGCAGCTGAGAAAGAACAAGGCAGGTGGGCATAGAGAAGGCTGGGTCAAGGACAACCTTGTTTTCCTCTTTGTACTGCAGATTATATAGTTTAGGATTCATATGCATTATTGTAAACACTAATAAATTACTTAGCCTTGTAGCAGAGAAACTGGCACATGTTCGGGTACTTTAGAATGTGAAAATTTACAAGCACAAATCAAATTTGCACTTATACCAAGAGAATCTGAACTAACACTCCAGAAGTGTGTAAGGAAATTCAGAATTAATATATTTAACTTATTTGCATTCTAATATCCTATGACCTTATGCAAAACCTTTAACATGTTTTTGTTGTTAAATATTTATGTAAACAAAAAGTATATGGAGTTACTCTATCTAGGCTATAAGTTCTTGATGTAGACAAAATCTTTATTTTCAGCACACAGATTAGTTGCTAGCTGCCTGCATTCAGGTAGAAACATATTATTGCCAATTGCTCAGTGAAAAACTTAATTGTGAAGGATTTAAAAAGAATGAAATGTCAGTGCTTTAATGAAGTGTATCTTAAGTCATCTGCTTATAAAAACTGCAGAAAGTAATAGGGAAGAGTGTGTAACTTTTCCGGATCTGGAACTGCAGGGTCAGATCATGATTCACAATTTTTTGATGCAGTTGATCTTTAGGTCTTTAGAAGGGATGGAAGATTTTATTAAATTCCAGCAGATTTAGATGCAAGAGAAAATTGAATTGCAGCGTATACAGTCTAGTACTCATATATAATGGAATCACCTTTCCATTGCTGGTGGCATTTTCAGTCTCCTGACACTTGGACATATTTAGCACTTCATTTTTATCCATCCCAAGCTCTGTTCCTAATAAGCAAGTTCAACAGTATATGTGCGTATGATTAGATAGACTGAATTTCTCCTCTTTAACATCCCATCCAACATCTATTAAAGAAAACAGAGGTATATCCACTGATTTTATGGGGAGCTAAATCAGTTCCAAATCAGAATAAAACTGATGCAAGTGGGAAAGAGTTTTACAGCCTCAGGTCTAACAAAGCACTTTGAGCTGCAGGAACCATGTGAGTGCCTGAGTCCTTTTCTGAGTAGGCATTGTAGACCTGGGTCCTCAGTAGTATTTAAGCCTCCAAAGCATTTTTAGTATCTTGGACCTTTCTGAAGGCACAGGAGTTGTCCACAGGGTAAAATGATACTTGCTGTCACAGATGCAATTCTCTCTCTGCTTATGGGTTCTTCTTTAGCCTTCAGCAAGGTATCAGATCCTTCCCAAATGAAGGAGATGTAACACTTTTCTAGAAAATATAAATCCTGGCTATTCTTTCCTCTCTTCAGCATGGCCCTGTCATCCAAATATGACTTTTCAAGGAACCTGTAAGTACGCCATGCCACATGTTATTCTTAGGTCATCTGCGCAATGACTTTGATATGAACATTTTCACACTTTTCTAAAATTAACTGGAGGATGGTTCTCTGTATTTTAATATTCCTTGAAAATACACATACCTGGAAGATAAGTGGAGCTGTGTGGGATACAGCATCTGTCCTAACACTGGAACAGTCTAATGGTTCCACAAATAATTACATTGGAGCTGCAGAATGAGAATTGAATAAAAAGAAATGAAAGCAGATGTAAAGTATGACTCAGCTCCTCTCTGCTTCACTCCCACCACATCTCTCAATTACTGTTTTCCCCTAGAAGTGCTTTTGATCTGAACTACATCTGTAAAGACAGGACAAAAGTTTTGATTAATATTCCTTTCCCTGTGAGCAGAGGTCTCTAAGCAGACTTTCTGTCAGTAATGGCATGGGCAGAGTCAATAGCAGATCAGAGCATGAGAGATTTTTTCACAGATGTGGTTGTACATGGCTTCTTCAGCACCCTTCTGTGGCTGTATTCTGCTCTCATTCCCTTTAGCAGAGATCTACAGAACTGATTTGGGAACCACAGCAATATCTATGATTTATATCTCTAAATCAGAACAGGTTAAGGTCCATGCATACTTCAGTAGCAATATTTTTCTTTGCATTGTACAAAGAGATGAATCCTATTTGGACCCCAATGTTAGTTCTTCAGCAGTTGCTTTCTCCAAAGATTGTGGTATCAGTGAGGGCAAAAGAAAGCTTTATATTTGGTTGCAGTCTTTAAATTTGGTGACAACCTCAGCATCGCTTCAGAGTGGCGCAAGGACTGGACCCACCTTTACAGCTGGCAGCAGACTATTACTACCCAGATAGCAAGAGTAGTGTCTCACTCTTCTGAAACTGGAAAGGGGTTCTCATTCCAATTGCTATTGTCCTGGGTACCAGAGTAATATCAGCAATAAGATTGGCTTCTGCTTTGGCAGTGTCATTCAGCATGACACCCTTATACCCTAATCTGTTCTATGCAAGCTGAGGCCTATTCAGCAAAGAATCAGGGGGGCAGATCTGATGCCCCTGTTCTCCAGCATGATGGAAAATGCATGTTCCCATGAAAACCAAGTGTTAACTCTGTTTTACCGTAATCTGCTTTTCTAAAGCCAGCGATATTTCCCTGGTCACTCAGTCTCAGCCCAGGACAAAAGAGCTGTTCCCATCACATAACAGATCCATACCTTTTTTTTCAATTCTGCTTTGTGCCCATCCTGTTTATCTCTTCTGAACTGCATATTGTTTCCACTTTAACAGCTCCTGCCAGCTGTGTTCTTTTGGTATCTTTTATTGCAGATAGAATTTCAAGGGCTTCCAGGGGGAAGCTGCTGAAAGCACTGCAGCTCTCGGACTCACATCAAAGCAACTTTCATCATTTTTCACGCACTCTTTTTAGGACTCATCTTCTGTTCTTTCCCCAAAACAGATTCTCTCAAAGATCACACTGGGAGATAGCACTATTTATGGCACTTCAGCAGGAGACATCATGTTTTTTGTCTGATTTGGACACATCCACTGTCCTGTAAAGGTTAACAACAGAGAGGTTTCCTCCCCCTCTCACTTGTAGTTTGTTGTTGGTAGGATTTTTTCCAGAGGAACGGGTGGGAGGGAAGGTTACTGCTGGAATTTAGCTGCCAGAAGCCTGAGGGTCAACTTTAATTTAGTTGAACCTCCCATCATTAAAGAGATTGTAGCTTCTGCACTGGACCAGGGAGACTCATCCATGGGAGGCCCTGGCTTCACACCAACGCTAATTGTGACTGAATTATTCTTACAAGCTGCGAAGCTTTGTTGCTGAACTTAAAGGAGAGATAGCCCATCAGTTTCACAATTATCTCAGGCTGGAGAACCAAAGGGAAAAGAATATTCCTCCTAACCCATGCCCTCAGTGAGCAGCCTGCTGTCCTTCTCAGGCTGATGGTCGCAGAGCAGGGCTGCTATCCTGAAGAACTGGAGGCTGCATCCTGAAATGCAGCAGGGGGGAAGGACAGTAAGTCTTGAAAATGAAGGGTTGAATAACTATGTTGGATGGGAAAAGCCAGATCTAGCTATGGCATGAAGGTCTGTGACCCTACAAATTCAATGCAGGTACACTCCAACAGTGATGCTTTTAGGAAGATCAAATACAAATGAGGAAGTAGTTGGAAGAGCAGCTTGTGGCATCCCATACTGTTGCATCTTCTTGAGTGGCATATCATAGTTTGAGCCACTCAAGTTAAAAAAAAAAAAAAAAAAAAGAACTACAAAGCACTCTCTAAAGGTTGGTCTATATAAATTCTGGTTCTTCTGCTTGACAAGTTTTCAAAATGCACCTGGACAAGGCCCTGACTAACCTGAAGAGTCAAGCTGGCTCTGCTTTGAAGAGGACATTGCACTAGGTGATCTTTAACCCCAAACTTACCTGTGATCACATCCATTTCCTAGAAACCCCAGTTCTACCAGTAAAATTCTTCTTGAAGATAGAAGATGTTAAAAGGGATGAAGACTCCTTTGCCTGTTTTCCTTTGTGGACAGGTATCTATTGCAAAGCTGCCTTTCCTCTCCTCTCCAAACCACTTAGAACACCACTGAAAAGAGAGGGAGCCTAAGTCTGGCTTGTGAGGACTAGGGCACCATAACCATTAGCACAGTACAGAAGGTGGCAATAGCAGTGAACAGTCAGAATGCTTAGCTCTGCTCTCTCAGTGTGCATCCAGTATTTAGCACGGCATCAGCTGAGAGCACAATTGCACCTCTCTCCAAGTGTGACTCAAAGTATCACAGGAAATACGTCCCTCCACTGCCTGCAAAACCAAGGATAGATTTCTGTATTTTGTGATGCCAAACTCTGCACAGGACACAGCATCCGTTTGGTACCTGGGGGGAGGACTGAGGTAGAACTTCCCGGGCACTGTTATTGCTCGTTGGTGGTCAGGAGGGGCCATTCATGGCTGTTACTTCTCTCCTCTGAATTAATCGTTGCAGAACTGCATAGCTGCCTCCACCAGCTGCACAGATGGTGGCATCTGCAGGTACAAAGGGGTCCTGGGTGATCTTTGACCCATACCTCTGCACTTGAAGCCATGATTGCCTGATCGCTCATCTTTCAGTCCTTGTGTCTTAATTCTTGAATAAATTAATAAATAAGTGAAAAGCAACTTCTATTTGTCCCTCCTTGTCCATTATTGAAACAAATGAGCTTAACAATTACAGAACATCTTGTTGTTAGAGCTACCAAATGTTCCTGAATGATGTTGCCCACACACCTAAGTGGAATTCTGCCAAACATAGAGTATATTTTCTTTTCCTAAGCATAGAATGCTGAAGGGCATATTCAGCATGGATTTGCAGCTTTGGAGCACTTTCTTCAGATCATTTGAAATGCAGAGGAAAATCTTTTCCTGAACTATACCCGCAAAGACTGGAGTAAAACTTAAGCTGAACTTGAGACATTGAAGATGGTCTCCTGGCTGTTTGCTGGCATGGGAAAGTCCCATTGTGACATGATAAAGGAGATGTATTTTAGAGAAAGTCCAGTTTGCTTTGTGGGTGTAGAGCTCTTGGGCTGTATTTGAAGCCTTTGACAGAGTTCCTTGTGACTTCAGTTAGTCTCTCTCTAGACCAGCTACTCCACTGAGAAGGTCATACAACCTCTTTGGTAAGCACTTAAAACTTTTCATGTCAAACTGCAAAGAACTCTTATGATCATTAATAAAACACAGGTAACTGCATCATTTTGAGATACCTTTTTTTTGTTATATAAACAAAAATGTGCATCTGTGGAAACCCCACAACTTACTGACCTTTTATCAGCCTGAAACAACTTTTATTTTCAGAAGCAATATCGAACCTTTGGCAGAAAAATGCTTTTGTTTCTGTATAATCCCTTCACACTGTATAGGATGTAGATTACTGCAACTCTTTTCCTGCATAAATAAACATCTGGAGGGAAAATATTACACAAAAAAAATGATGAAACAGAAACTATAAGCAGGAGGCTTTTCCCAAGGAAAGGCAGCAGAAATATCATACTGGCAAATCTATCACATAATTGGACTATGAAAGTTGTAAAAAATATTCTAGGATACACTAGTATATTAAAAGAGGAGGCCTGTGGCAACTGTAGAGACTACAAGACTTTATAGCCTAAGGCTCACTCTGATTGCAAGGAAAAATGATCTTGTCTTCAATTTCTCAAGATACAAACCAAATGCCTTACAAATTGGTCACATTCCATTTAACTCATATTAATCTGCATCATGTTGCCTGAGGGGTCAAAATCATGGTTTGGTAGGGAGGGGTCCCTCTAGACTGTATCTCTCTTTTTGACTGTAAAATATGCTGAAAGCTGTAGCAGAGACAGTCACAAATACACTTCTCATTACCAGCATGCTCTGTACAGTCATGCCTGCACAATCAGGCTAATGAGCTTTGCTTCAAGTTCATGTAAGTCAAGCTTGTGGATCAGCCCATTTTAGCTACATTAGCACTGTAAGAGACTTTGGTCAGGGAAAGATATTATATTGGACAAGCTTTGCTTTTTCTGACTCAGAAGACACTGAGATCCCTTAAATGCAATAGCAAGTTCATTAGCTGCTGTAAAATGTATCAGGAATTTCCAAGACTCATAATGCATACCATGTATGCTCCCATAATTCAACCTCCAAGGAAGAACCTTTAGGACAGGAAGGTAGGACCTTTTTCTCTAACTAGCTTCCCTGTGAAGCATGAAAAGGATTCACTGAAAGCAGAGTTAAACACTTCAGACAAATAAGAAAGGCCTTAAGCAATTTTAAGATTAAACTGGGCATATTTTGTATGCTTGGTGAAAAAGCTTGCTCTCCTTCATGCCACTGAAAACAGAGAGAATCTCCTAAATTTGTCTGTTGATTTATAAATATTTGATACAAAGAGGTCAGCTCCTATGCCCTTACTAAGGAAAATGTTGCTTCTTGCTATACTAGCTGGGACTTCTCTCAGTGTGGTCAGAGCAGCATGGCCAGGCCATGCCTTTACAGTGAAAATCTGAGCATGGAGTAGATACATAGAAATACCCACAGCTTATTAGCACAGACTTTGCCCAGAAGTGTGCAGTTCAACCATATGTGGCTCATCTCAGACTTTGTCTCCTGATGGGTTTAGGACCCCACTGTCTGATTTACATGCCACAGAAGACGCTGACTCAGGCAGATATGTTTCAAACCATCCCTTTTCAATCAGATGCTTAGAAGCTGCACTAGTTTAGACTGTCGCTGTCAGAAGTCCTCCTCCTCATGTCAGTGATTGGTCCTGGTGTCCTCCTTCCTTAGGACAAGCATTTGAAACCTGGAGATATTAGATCACTGTTCTGTATTGCAGGAGAGAGGATTTCCATGGAAATGGAGTGTAGTTAAGGCTCACCTGCAGGAGAAGAGCTTTGCTGATGTGAAAGCATCCCCTTGGGGTACCAGGGGATGAAAGGATGGCTTACCTGGAGGGCTGTGAAACACATTCACCTGGATAACTCCCCCAAGAAATGGATAGTTCATGAACAGGCTCTAGCTTGGCCTCTAAGGGATATGCTGAGATGCTTCCAGGCTTTGTACACAATAAACAAACCCATGAGTAAGCCTCCCCTGACACAGATCATGTGCTCACATATGGCTCTGCACGGAGGTGTGTACCTACATGAAATTGATTGGGCAAGGCGCTGTGCCTGGAGTTGAAGCAGAGTGGTCTGCAAGGACCCAGTGCTCCTCGGATGACCTGCTGGATGCAAACATACCACTGAAACTTTTACAGGAATTATTAGGTTTTTTTAAGAATACATCCTGAGAAAAATATTTAATCCAAGGACCTCACAAAAGGAATCTGAAATCATGTAAGGATTCACCATGCTTTCACCCTTCCTTGCAGACGCCATCTTGACTGAGCCCCCAGCCATCTCCTGCAGACTTGTGCAGGGTGGGGGAGAACTGGGCTTGTCATCTGCACACAGTCCCCTGATGGGAGGAGACGTATTTGCCTTTAACCCAGGCAAAGGGTTCACCTGCTCCCACTCCTTCTTGATAAAAGAGTCAGCGCATGAAACCGTCACCACGGATATGAACAGATGCAAAGAGGAGAATGGGAACAACAGCAAACATTATGTTCCTCCCAGAGCTGTGCTCCTGTCACTGCCCGTGCCACATCTGTGTTTTTGAAGGGAAATGTCATAACATTGCTAATCAATAAGAAGAGTGACAAGACCATTTGTCAAGAGTGAGCCAGCACTGCAGCTGTTGTAGTCATCCTCTCGCTGGGCTTTGCAATGAGAAGCCAAAGGAAGGACTCCATTATTTGCCTGTGGCAGCCCCCACACACTCGTAGCAGCCACTGTGCGAGGGCAGCTCCGGCCAGCTTGCTCAGGTGCCGCACCAGCCTTGAGGCAGTTGGGCTGAGCAAGCGGGCAAAAAGCCTGAGAGGAAGTATAGAGTTTCTAACAAAAGACACCAGACACCCTGCAAGGGAGAGATGGTCCTGGGTGTTGGAGGAGTCTGTTGACCTTTAATCCGGAGACCACTGTTGCATATGCATCACATTTGAGCTGCAGATGTTCCTCGCTGCTTCACTGGTCAGGGTGACAAGAGGCTGATCTTACAGAAGAGGAGACAGGGCTCAGAGAGAACTTAATGAAGACTTTACGCTGTGGGTTGCAATTAAAATGTCCTGGTGGTGTAAGCGTAAGGGGTGGGTGTGTGTGTGTCACTAACCCCCTGCAGCTGCTCTGCCTGCAGTAATGGCTGAGAGCTAATGTCCGTGCTGATAGGCACGGCTCTCCACAATGAGAGCAGTCGTGCATGCTGGGGGGCTGTTTACAGAGGTGACAAAACTGAGCTGCCCTTTCCCACCCCATCAAAATAATTCTTAAATTAGGATATTTATCTTAATCTGATGATCTATCTGTGAGTTATACTGCCATGGGTAATGCTTCACCACTTTCCTGTAGACAGCTCTGGCCAGTAAATAGAAAACAAATATCGATGTAATGAGGCACAGAGAAACAGCCCTTGTTTTTCAGACTGTGAGCTGCTTCTTCATAGGCAGAGTTTGGCCCTCAACATGGTCCCCCCAAGGAAAGAAAGCTGCCTCCTGCAAAACAGAGATCTGCTTCTCTGTTCCTGAAAACATCCAATTACAATAAAATCCACATGTCACTTATGGTGCCTGTACCCAACTGTCAGGATGCCTAGAAGCCTAAAATGATACAGGCTCAAGTTTGGATTGGACTTCTGTACTATATCCACCAAGGTACGAATATAATATTGACCCCACATGAGGTTCCTGTCTTCAACAGTAAATGCTGTTTAACTAACAGTAAGGATCAGGATTCTCACCCAGTGTCACCTTACAGTAGCTAATGTCACCTGAGAGTTTTCTTCTGATGCTCAGGTTCAGACCCCGATGCTAGAGCTCAGCGAAGTACAGCCAAACTATTTGGTTTGTAACCAAAGTTTCTTCTAAAAGAAAGTGCCATTTTTTTTTTTTCTTATTCACATTGTTTTGGAAAAAAAGTATAAATTGTCAGTTCTGGCAGTAATTTGCTTCCAGAACTTCTTGTCCCAAAACAAAGCATTCCCTTAAGGTTGAAGTGGCCCATGCGAACATTTCTGGAAAGGAATCTTTTCAGTTTTCATTTGGAAATGATTTTTTCCCACATGCAATTCATTGTTATTATTTTCACACAAAAAAAAATAGACAAACTTTCAAAGGGCAAACTTGGACCAAAATGCTTTGATTTCATAATGGTAGAAAGTTTTGATTGACCCGAAGTAGCATTTTATCAGACCTGCATTTTGCACAGAATTTGCTTGCACAGAAATATTTCCATTTTGTTCGGGAAACAGGAAAAATATTTCCACACATGGAAAGATCTGTTTTACCTTGATCTTATGAGTTTTGTCCAGAGTCTGTTCTCCCTCCCGGGTTCTCCAGCTCAGGCTAGAAGCAGGCAAGGTTTTGTCACTCTCCACTGCAACAGCCATCACCGGATTTCATTGCCTTGCAAAACCACTAATATTGCCCTCACAGGCTCCACCAAGGGCAAATTCATTAAGGCCAGAAGGTCTGATTAGAATGCCTGAAGCACTACAGAAATGTCCAGTCTTGAGAGACAAATTGTCAGAGTATTTGTTGTTTCTCATCTTTTTAAATATGCCACAGATCTTCAGGCACCTGAATTCTGGCCTGGCGGTCCAAGAAGTGGTCATATAAAGAGAAGAAATTTTGAAGGGGTAGATCAAGAAGGTTGAATTAATTTAAAGGAATGATATAGCTTTCATAGCAATAGCTACTGCCTGTAATTCATAACCCAGGCTGACATAATGCTCCTGTATCTCTTTTTGTTTCTGTAGTTCCAGTTTAGTGAACAATTTCAGCATCCACTTTGATTAACAGGTCACACACACAGGATCACACACAGGATGTCAGGGGTTGGGAGGGACCTTGGAGATCTTTGAGTCCAACCCCCCTGCCAGAGCAGGATCATATAATCTAGCACAGGTCACACAAGAATGCATCCAGGTGGGTTTGGAAAATCTCCAGAGAAGGAGACTCCACAACCTCTCTGGGGAGCCCGTTCCAGTGCTCTGTGACCCTTACAGTAAAGA